>JALIZH010010440.1:0-113580 GCA_030522465.1 Rhipicephalus appendiculatus | reverse complement strand
GCAACCTTCGTGATGAAATGGAATGGAAAACAACTTTATTGGGCCTGCGCAACGCGACTGGGTCGCGCACCCGGCTCAGTCCCACGTAGAGACCGGCAAGCCGGCCTTCCGGGTACCTCACGGAACAGCCGAGCCTTCCGGCCCGCCGGACAGCCGTGAGCTGATCATGGGAGCGGAGCTTTTTAATTGGTGACTTGGGTGTTGTTATATTAATGAGAAATAACAGCCAATAATATTTATCGTCTGTTAGTTCTAATACTGTGTCTAACAAAGAAAAAGCGAGCCCTTAAAATTTCCACTTCGTTCCTTCGTTGTTTAAATTAGAAAGTTGTAGAGCATGGTAATTTATGACATACTTATTTTTTAGAAATCACGAAGGTTGCGTCTTCAAAGGAGTGGGAGAAGCAACCATCGTGATTTCTAAAAAAATAGGTGTGTCATAAATTATCATGCAATACAACTTTCCAATACAAACAGCACTCAAGTCCTCAATTAAAAAGTTAATTAAACACTTTTGTTGATTAGTCGCATCGACATCATTTCATATGCGGAAAAGTATTTCCACCTTGACATAAAATTCGTGTGCCAGAACGACAGGAGCCTGAGTGCCATGGAATTTTTATAAAAAATCTGTACAGTCTAGAAAAACACGTCAATGTGTGAGGGCTTGTTCAAGTTTGTGTCGCGAGGAAAAAAAAAAAAAACACTCCCTCCATGACAGCGGGCGAAAGTGCAAAAAAAAAAACATTATATAAGGTCACTTTAGAAACGCGAGATCATATTTGCACGGTACGTTGTTGTATTTAAATGTTTCTAAATTGTGAGCGAACATAATTCAGAAATTGTGTTCGCGCTTAGATAAAATATGAACAGATGTAATTCAATTATCACTAACACTTGTAATCAAATCATTCTTGATGGGGACACAGACAAGCAAGCGCATAGTGTTGCCTATTGCTTCAACGCAACTGCCGACGTTTAGCGATAACACGACCGCAATCCAGGCGCGCGTAACGACAGAACACACGAAGCTACGGCCATCTCAGCTCTGCACATTACTTAAAAGGCGCGCGGGCCTTCAATGCGTTTAGCCGCTACGACCGCCGCCGCGCGCAGCACGCACGGCCAGGCCGACTTAAGGCGCGCTCTCCTCTCTCTCCCTTTTACAGCACACATGCCGAAGTCACCCGCTCTCTCTCTCTCCGATTTCACTCATAGCTTCCGCGAAGAAACGGCGTGCGTCAAGGCACACTGCATTTCTCTTCAAAATCACACACTTTCCCTTTCACCCACAGCTTATGTGTCCCTTGCCGTAGTTAATATTCCAAGACATTTTATTTAAACCAAAACAAGCCGAGAAAACTTAAAGCTACCAAAATCGCAACATGCGCTAAGAGCCTCGACTACAGTCCGCGATCTGTCTCCATAAAAGCACTAAGGGATAGTACCCTTATAAACATCACATTGGAAAAAATCTCCTCATAACTTTGAGCTTGTGCTACTTAGAAAGATATGAATTCATAAGCAACTCAGATTATCCATGCTGTTTTGCTCTCGCTCGGGAAAATTGCTTGGACAGACATTTACAACCGATTTCAAGAACTAATTCAACTAATAAAATGAAATATTTGGCAGGAGCGTCCAATTTTTTCAATAAAGAAGAGTAAGAACGTAAACAATCCGCATCGTGCACGCTATGTGAATGCAACAATAGAAAACACTCGAGAACGCTCCAACTTCTAGTACACTCAAGGCCGAAACACACCCAAGTCTCTACGAAACAGGTGACATTGTTGAACAAATAAAAGTACGCGTCTCAGTAATGTACCCGTGCTTTAAGTGTGCATTCTATGAAAAGCGATGTCCGCCGTCAAACTTTAGAATGAACGACAACCAGCGTTCCGGAGCTGAGCGAAGTTGAGCCGCATGCACGGCGAATCAGTACAACGGCGCACGGCGAACTCGTTCGGCCACTGTCTCGTCGCAGCCGATCGCATCCCGCACATCAGCACGTTTTTTTTTTTTCTTAGGTGTGTGTGCGTGAAATTACTATAATGAGAGGATAATGCGGTTAGAACGTCAACATTAAGGCTTGCGACCATTAAAGAGAATCGAAACAGGCCTACCTACGATGTCGAAACATGCTGTAAATGCGAGCGCGCGAACGCACGTCCGCGTGTAAACAAATCACACAGACCGAACGCAAAAATGCACGAGCTGTAAAGTATTACAGAAATTCGCACACCTAATTTCACTATTAACTACACTGCTCTGGTGAACAGTACTTAACTCCCAATAGTACAAGGGCACATTTCCAGCATTCAAATACGTAACTATGCGGGTGCGCAGCTTGTTGCAAAAAACGGGCCTCGACTTTCGTCGAGCGTGAAAGCTGATTACTGGAGCTCTCAACAAATACAGAATTGAATAAATAAACGGTTACTTGCCTGTAATTAGCTGCATGACAGCAGCACTTGGGACCGAAGAACAGGACATGCGGCAACTGCTTGTTTCACGGCGACCAAGGAACCTTCTCCCAAGGAGTACGATCGTTTTGCTTGGACGTGCGGTACAGTCAGAAGACACGGATTACGCAGAGCACAAAAAGCGACGTTGCAACGTGGTCAGCGAAAGCGACGAACAAGCTCAACAAAACAATTAAAACGCATCAATACACGGCGAATACCACAGAGGAAATCTTCTTCGGCGGCACGGCGGCACACGCGATCACACGATGGACTGAGCCAACTGAGCCACTGAGCAGCGCCTCCTGTATTTTTACAGTTGCCAACAGTGCAGGTATTTTGCGCTATGTTTGAAGTGGAAATCATAGTGGCGGCCGTGACGTACTCGTCGCTGACAAAAATCTGTGCTTGAAGCAAAAACCACAGCCTTTGAGATTTGTGGCTACGACTCGAGGAACATTGTGCTTTGAGGCGGGAGTTTCTGTACCACGCTTATCATTAAAACACGATGATTATTAATTAAATATTCTAAATTAAAACATGTGCATCCTAATTGGCTCGTGTAGGAAGCGGTGCGCTGCGGTGCGCCAACGTCGGAATGTAGGATGACTGCGTCACTTGAGAACTTGAGGGCGCTCGCAAATCCACCCTTGTCCTTGAGAGAGCGCGCAAGCATCGTGCGTTCTATGCGCCCCTCACTCCCCGCTCGCTTTGCTTCTTTAAATTTAAGGGGGGGGAAGGGGGAGGGGGGAGACTGAAGTCTGCTCTGAACATCGCCTGGGCATGCTTTGGCGCCGTTAAGCGCTCTCGGCTCTAGACGCGTCTGCTTACAGAGGCGTCACTTGCAGGGGGGCAAGAGTACAACGTATAGTACATGCTGATATGCCGTTGCCGCTCTGCTTGCCTCCTCTCACCACTTCTTTCATGCTCTTCTCCCCTTCCCAAAGGCGCTGCGCCGGCTGTGCCACGCTCACAGTGCCATTTGCTGACCTTTCTTTCCTTCCATTTTAAATAATCACCCCTCCGTGCTCCCGCACGGGTTGCAGAAAGTAGTGCCTTGTTTTCCTCTTTGATCAAGCACGTCTCGTACTGGGGAAGCTTGTGAGAACGACGCGCGCTCTAACAGCCACCATGATTTCGGATTATCGCAGCTACCAAGTTGGCGCTACATCTTAGGGTCTTTCTCATTTCGGAAATTTGCCCATCGATATAATTAATCGCGTAAGGTTTCCCATATATCATAAAGATATTTTTTTCTTTCCACAGTGTAATGGATCGAACTTTCCGATCTTTGTTCTGAGCGTAGTTCGTACAAATATTCGCTGACATTTATTGAGGAAGATATAAAACAGTAGGACGCATGTCGTACCAGTGCGCATAACAAAGTGTTTGTGGATTTTCTTGTACATTTTCACGATTGTTCAAATAGTGTTCTGTGAAGCAATGATTCTTCATGATTTGTCTGTGTGAAAATAAAATATCACGAGAAATAACAATGTGCCAATGGCTCCACCATGTCCTTGTTTTTGGGATGCCACCGACATCATTGTAACCTTAGAAAAGGCAGTACAACAGACACGTTACGCAACGCGCGTGATTCTAACATGCAAGCATAGGCGTGCGCACGAGGGGGGGGGCAGCCCCCCCCCCTAAGTCACCTAAGGAGGGGGGGGCGCGAAGTCTGCCCCATACATTGACCTAATAAGGAGCGGGGGGCGCTGGTATGAGCCTTCGCCCCCCCCCCCTCCCTCTGAAGGTGAACCCTGCGCACGCCTATGCATGCAAGCATGGATTCAGCTTAATGCTTACATGGGCACCAGCCACCACGGTGGTCTAGTGGTTATGGTGCTCGAGTGCTGACCCGCAGGCAGAGGGATCGAATGCCGGCCGCATTTTTCGATGGAGGCGAATATGCTTGAGACCTGCGTACGTGGACTTCGGTGCACGTTAAAGAACCCCCCGTGGACTAAATTTCCTAAGCCCTACACTACAGCGTCTCTCATAATCATATGACGGTTTTAGGACGCTAAACCCCAACAATTATTATTATAATTATAAATTTGCACCCTTCATCTCTTACACTAACACCCTTATGAAAGGCTTTAACACCCTCTTTGCATGCACACCCTTCTCTTAGGGTGTATATAAAGCAAAAAAAGGGTGTTGTACCAAGGGAAAAAGGGTGTAAATATTAGAAACACCCTTTTTACACCCTTAAGGGTGTAAAAAAGTTTAGTGTGTGGCTCCTTCGAAAGAATTCCAAAATATATGCCATCCTCACCCTTGCTTTCGACTGATTCGTGAAATATAATTGTTACTCGCACAAACAATGTGTAAAACATGCAAGAATAGAAATTTTGACTAAATTCTTGCGGGGTTACACGCATCTATAGCGGCACCTCCCTACTGAAAATTTCTGCATCAGGACTATCAATAAAGTTCCACCATCCATCCATTCGTTAGGGTAACCCACCGTTATGAAGCAATGTTTTCCAACATAATAGTGCATATTGTAGTGACCATGGCGTAGACGAGGCGGCTGTGTTGTGTCCACTAAATGCACAAATAATTCAGGTTACGCCATCTCCCTAACTCTTTCAGAAAATGGGAAACGTATGCGCCTACATGCAGTCCCTTAACGGTAAGCGTCTGCTCTGGGCCGGATGAGAGGCGCACCTTGTGCTCCTATTAATGTGATCACCTGCTTTCTTTTAGTCATATTATATGATAGACAACTTGACGCAGAGGCAACGGTTTCTCACTCGGTCGGCCCGCCTTGGTGGTGCAGTGGTGGCGATGCTTGACTGCTGTCTCGAAGGTCGTGGCTTCAATCCCGGACTCGACGTTTGTGTTTTGATTGAGGTGAAATGCTTGAGGACCGTGTACTGTGCGAAGTCAGCGCATGTTATTGATACCAGATGGTCTAAATATACGGAGCCCTCCACTACGACGTGGAGATGATCAGATCGTGGTTCTGGCACATAGAACTTCATATAATATTATTCCCACTTGTTCGTTTGGGGACAGATCGTCACCAAACTTGCATCCATCATGTCCACTATAATATCCTCCATTATGACGGATGATAATCCATCGTTACGGTGGATCAATGTAATAAATGAAGGAAAAATTTTCAATAGAGTTATCACACGTCAACTTAGCGTTTAACTTAGCAGGTTTTCCAACTTATCACCACAATTTAAGAGACCGTCACTTACATAGTAAAAAGCGTGAGCTCCGTATCTACTCCGAGCGTTCACCATTAGTTCGTACTGCTTTGTTGTCAGATTCGTGAGGGGCATCACGAAATTGGCCATTGCTGCTTTTTCACCGGAGCTCTTGAATGGACAGTATTAACTGCAGTCGTCCTGGTGACAGGGTTTGTAGGAAGGTCGCGGAGGTGACTACGGGGGGAAAAAATGGCGCGTCCAAGATTCACTTGCAGGCAGTACCTACAATAGGCTACAATGAAGTCGTATTTTCCTACACCCAAATAGATTCGTTCTTTGGCACATGGAGCTTTGCGCACAGCTCCGTGCGTTCATAAATTCCGTGTACCTAAATGAAAGCTTCGCGAGCGGCCCGATTCGCAGCAACGAAAAAGCAACTCGGTTATAATCCGTACCTTACCAAATTTATTGCAAGCAGGTACATCGGTGACGTCTATCGCGAGAGCGTTTTACTCTACGGAACTAATCACTGCGCGTATTGTCCATAAAGATAGGTGAAGCCTATGTAATGCAGGTCGAGTCATGATAACATATTGTGTGCTACGTGCAATTTAAGGGCGAACTGTGCAAAATTGGCTGATTTGTGATGGCTGATAATCAAGGAGGAAAACACGTTAAAGAAAACGAAGCTTAGATATAGAAGGAAAGCAGAAATGGCGAGGGATCACTATGCCAAACTTAGCACGAAATCTCCGCATCCCTTAACCTCACCCCAATGACCTCAGATACGTATGTCGATAGAATCATTAACATGTCAAAATATGTTATAAACGGATTGCTGCATAGCACTAAGGTGAAAAGCAATATACAATAAAAGTGGCCTTAATTAGAGATGTGTAATTGGCAAATACATGTACGAAGTCTTTTTTTATGTTATATGTCTTAAAAGAAGAGTGGACGACAAAATGGTCGCAAAGGTGAGCTTGGTGGCGCGGCGTAAGAAATTTTGCTGATGCTAAACTAGTACTAATGTTCAACGCTCAACTGCATAAGCCCATATAATGCTAAAACAAAATGCATGTTTGCGGACCCTAAATATAGCTCATTTAAAGATAATTCTGTTGATTACAATGATACGAAATGAATTAAAGGGCAATGCTTTATTTTTCGGCCTTTTTTGTTGTTTAGTTAGGCTTGAAGGGAACTTTGTGAGAAAAAAAAAACATGGAAAGGTGCTACACCATTTCTAGCTTTAGAGGAGTCATCGCTGAAGATGCTTGCAGTCGCGCTCAGGGCTGCTATAACTTTTATAATTTGGGAAGAACTGAAAAATACTTTATTGTTCGCAAGTGTGAAGCTACTGACACAATGCTTTTTTCCTTCAGTAATTATTTATTTTGCAGCCTTCTTCAATTGTTAGTCCTGGTAAAAAGTCATCATTTATTTCGTCTCGAAAACTTCTTAGACCGATAAGGAGACGAGTACATTCCACTTGTACAAACCCCCTGAAAGCATTTCTGAAAAACCACATGCACGTGCAATCAGAAGCACTGAGTTATCGTAGAAATTAATGACATAGGCATAGCAAACGGGCCACGGAAATTACACAGCCTGCAATATTGCCACCATAAAATATGTCTGTAAACATACCTGTACAACATACCTGTATGATGTTTAGTGGTTATGTTTCCAGCGAGAAAAAAAAAACATTTAGTTTAGCTCTGTGTTATTACCACTTGTATTTGTGGGATAAAACTCGTGCAAAGGGAACATAAACATACAGAATTGTGTATGCAGACCACTTGTTTAAAAAGCCATGGTGTAGGTAGCATTGTGATATAACAAAAATATCGATATTAACACGAAAAACACATGGCTGATCCCTCCGTCATAGGAATCGATATAACAAGTAAGGGAAACGCGTCTACACAGAAGTAATGCTTATTCTGAAGTGGTATATGACAGCTTGTACAATGTCTATTGGGGTCTGCAAGCTATCGCATCGTTTAACGTTGATGCACCCACGTTGGCACCTAGTGGCCCATCTCCATCGCAACGACTAACGAGCATGATTACGATTTAAGCTTTGTGAGAGCTGCAGTTATTAAAATATACCTGGGCACCGCCTATCGTGAATCCCGGGCAAATATAGCAACCAGAAGCACATAATAAATACTGGTACTCGATATGCACTTCTCCAAAGCGTCGTCAATTAAGGAGATAAACGGCACGGTGTGCGCTACCGAGCCTGTGTTCATGCATGCAATGAGATTCAGAAACTCGGGCGGCAGAGGTTCGTAGCTTGAACTGCGAATGCAGCACGCGTTTCATGTCCCGCTGTCCTCTGTCTCGCTCCACCAAGGCACGGCATTCGCCCGTCAACACAGTTACCTTGCGGCAGCGCCTATTTCAGCACTTTCATTAGTCGGCGCTAGATCTCACTCGAAGCTTTCGGCAGCGGAGACACAACTTTGGTGCATGCGGAAGCTGCGCTACTCTCGTAACGAGCCGTCACCCGCTAACACGAAGCGAAAGGCGAAGAACGTAACTGCATCTAGGGCGACTCCCTGATGCTAGCGCGGCCATGTGGTTTTCGCTGGTATGGACACGCTTTAACCATGGCCTCCAGAATTGCGAATCTCGGAGGCCATGCATTAACTGTGTCGATCCCGAATCGTTTTCTATCCGTACTGGTAAGTGTCATGCCGCATTACTTCCCTTGACCACTCACAGACGGGGGGCGCCACACCACTCCCTAGCTCCTCTAACAGGGAACACCATGCGAGGGAGAATATGTGAGAGATATAAGGTGCGTTTGCGGTGTTTCGTGCAACTGCCTCGGTATCTTAGTCGATAGTGCGCCTCACGCTTGTAGTCGCGGGCCGAGAGGTCGGAGGTTCAATTCCCGGCGGCGGAGCGTTCTCTATGCGTTTTTTAACACGAAAGTGTTTTATGCCGGGGTCCACCAAGATTTGAGTGACGTATTTCCGTCACGGAAATGACGTAGAAAAAATACACATGATCAGAAGACAAAGAAAAAAAGTTTTATCAACGGGAGTCGAACCTATGACCTCTAGGTCCGCGACAAGAGATGCCGGGCACGCTATCCACTGCGCCACGGTCACATACTTTGTAAGCATTAAAAACAAGCCTTTTATATCTACCACTGTCCTCCCACAGTGCTCTTGCTAAGAGAAGTAATGCATTATGACCGTGAAATGCACGATTAGTTTATTCAAAGCGTTGTTTCTCCGCGTCCTTTCCATTCGGCGTGTTTCGAATAGTAAACGTGCAATTTTGCCGACGCATTAACACACTGCCAGGTGGCGACCTTACCCCTAGCATGCACACTCGTAGCATTCGTCCATACCAAAAATAGCTGTGCGACGCGCGAGTGCGTCGCGTGGCAGTAACTCCGCGTCCCTAGCCATGTTCCTAGCTTGCCCCGTGAAAAATCGCAGCTGGCCAACGGGGAAGACACGACGCGCGTTGCGTTTCCCTCTAGTCGGACAGCGTTGTTCAATAACTCTAACATGCCGCGAGTAGGCGACCATAGCCCAAATTCGGCGCCCAATCATTGACGCTCTTCTGGCTGTCACACCGCTTTCAATGACTCCGCTCTCACCGTACAGCTACCGCAGGCATCTATGACCACAAGGGTTTCTTTAATCATTCATCATAGACGTTAGTCGTCGGGATACAGATGTACCATCAAGCATCAACGTGGATGCATCCACGTTAAATGGTGTTGTAACTGTCAACACACCAATATACATTGTGCAAGCTTTGTTATATCAATGTGCAGTCCTTCGTGTCCTTCGACTACTTCTGTAAGGACACGTTTCACTTTCGTGTTATACAGATTCCTATGACGGAGGGATCAACCATGTTTTTTTATTATCATCCGTAGCGTCCATTTTAACAACGTGCTATCCGTGACGGAAATACACCAATGAAGTATTGCGATAGTAATTTTATGGACACTCTCGCTTGATTTTTTAGCCGTCGTCCTCATGTCCCATATATATATATATATATATATATATATATATATATATATATATATATATATATATATATATATATATATATATATATATAGATATATATATATATATATATAAAGACACGAAGAAAAATCAATCAGAAGGAAAGAATTCCGAAGCACCTGACCGGGAATTCTAACCAGCGATCCCTTGCTCCACAGTGCGCTGTGTTAGACCGCCCAACCACGCACCATTCATGCACCGCCGTAATAACGGCGAGCTATATGTCTACTCCATTTACCGTTGGCGGCAGGCAGACCACACAGGAGCTTGAGCGGGTTTTCTATCACGCAACGATCCTACATTTTCTTTCAATTTAAAAACTGCCCTTGAGACGCACACGAAGAAGTGGCCCCTTTCTGTACCCACTCGTGATGTGGAACCAAAAAAAAAAGAAAAAAAAATGCCTTGACCACCTTGGGTTAGACGCCCCCCGCGTGGCAGGAGACGAAGAGGGGTCGCTCCACGCGGCGCTGTTTAAAAATAAAAAAAAATATCTAAGAGCGTCGGGTTTCGAATCGTCGACACTTGCAGCGCGTTGCTCAAACCCAGATATAACAATTGTGACAGTTGTTAATTCACGCTTGTCCTTTGTATACCTGCGCGTTCTTGTCGAGCGTCCTTCTTTGTGCTTCAGCGGCGCGCTACAAGTATCGAGCTGCTTGTCGCTCGTCGTGTGACATTTCAATTTCTTGCTATCGCACTCATTGCTTCGCCCTTGCGGCGACGCTGTAACTTTTTTTACCTTCTGTAGTGTACCAAATCCAACTAGCCAAATTTCCAGATCTGTTCTTTTGTAGGTTGTGGGAACGACGCGCACATTCTTTAAGAAGTAGTGCCGCATTCGGCGCACTGGCATTCCATGCGGTCTACTTGCCTATTTTGCAATTGGCAGCCCGCGTGCTGCCCCGGGATTAGTTCGTTGGTTGTCCCAAAGGATGGGCGCTGCCGCTCGCCATGGCCGATAGTTTCTACAACACCCTGCCTGGCGGTCATTGGGTGTTGTAGCATTGCGGCAAAGCTGCTTTCAAAAAATGCGCTACGTTGCTCGAGCGGCGGTGGCTTCTGTTAATGCACTTTCGAACATACATTTTTTTTAGTAAAAGTTTGAGACTTGGAAGTGCTTCGGTGCCCAAAACGTCAGATGTGGTAATACCCTGGCTCTATTAGGCTTGTGGCGGTCGCGTGAAAGCGTCCGAAATTGGACGCATGTCCGAAAAATTTGTTATTCTTATCACTGGTGTCTGTTGGCATATCTCATCCGATATTTCCATTTACGCCCATAGTGCGCATGCTCACAATAAAAGTTTCTTCTCTCCCTCTCACAAGACTTTGCCTTCCTTCTATTTAGCTTTTTTTCATGCAACCCGCTTATAGCAATTATTGGTATAACAATGGAATTTTCGGGGCATTTCAGTATCGTTATCAGTGGGTTCGGCATTAAATGTACAGAAGCGCGAATGCTTATCCCGTTTTGACGCACAGTTTTTTTTACGTAGTTATATTGAAAGTAGCGTCTATGTTTTTACATTATGAGGAATTCCCTTACCTTTCCATAATCGCACCACATGTCGTCAAGCATATGATGCAAGGCGCACGTGTGTGTGTTGGCTCGAAGCACAGCGCAGCATCGCATTTTGCAATGGCTTCTTAGAAAGGGCTCCTGCAATCGAAGTCACTTCAGTTAATTACTTTTATAGAATATGTAGTGCGTAGCCTTGGTGCAAAACCTGGGAGGCTAGCAATACATCTTTATAGCTGAAAGCAATTTCTTCCGTAATAAGTGTCTTCGTACATCACAAAACTATACTCCATCTCAGAAGTACCTTGCGGCACTGTGGAAGCTGCAGGGCTTGTTAGCCAATAGGAAAGGCGAAAGCCCCCCTCAAGACGTGTTCATGCGCATCGCGTCGTCTGCTCGTCGTCTCTTTGGCGTCAGCTCGCCTACCTTGTCAATACTTGCTCCTTGCAGTTAATATAAAACGCAAAAAGCTCTGCTGGAACGCTACCTCACCGTTTCCTTATGTTCAGAAACCCACTTCTACAGGACGTGTTCACTGGCGTTTGTGAGGAACGCGTTTCTTTTTATAACAGCGTTCTTACTGGCGTTTTCACCGACTTCTTTTTGACAGCACGGTCGACGCACTTCATTATTATTATTATTATTTGACTTGCATACAGAAAAAACATGAATACACAGAGGAAATAGGGAGGGAACACGCCCATGTTCCCCCCCCAAGATCGGCGTACCGCCAGCGGTAATTGATGTACCTAAATAGCTCAACCTTACCATGTCGCAGGACTTGCGCCTTCGTGGCTCCGCCGATAACGCCGCGCGCTGCGGATCGATAGTTCGCTCGTTCGATTCCGCGCGTCGAAAAAATTTTTCTGAGTTAATTTTCTATATTATTTTCGCATACACACATATATATATATATATATATATATATATATATATATATATATATATATATATATATATATATACGGGGCATGACGGCGACGGCAAAAAGCAGGCGAGAGCGTCCGTATGATTGCTACGGCAATAAATATGCTAAACGATAAGCTTCTTAGCGTAAGTATTTTTGCCCATCGCCGCAGCCACAAACTTGGACGTCATGGACAAGTGGTGCCATCTGGCGCCGTTATGCGGAACCAGGCAAGCACATACGTAAACCTGTTCTGCTTCATCGAAGAGGAATGGTGATGCTCGATGACCTCCAAGTGAGTCCGAATCGTTGCTATGATTGTCCGACAGCTCCAAGGAGATTGTGCATGTGGCACGGTCAGTGAGAGACATGGTGCGGCGTGGTCGGCGTGGGCAGCTATCCGCTGATCATCTGCTCTTCACGGCTTTCGCAGTTTTCGTACTCCGAGGTGTCGGGACTGGCATGCCTTGCAGGATTTCCGGTTCTTACAAATTAGCGCGGCATACGCAGACATCGCACTCGGTTGGGTTTCTGTATTGCGCCTTTTTGCTTATTAAAAATTATTTTCGAATTCGCTGAGCATTTTAGATATCGGGCGCGTGACAAGAGTGTCAGCAACATGAAAGAACCATTACCCTGACATGGTCAAAAAATCACCGGATTTGGCCTTTAAGCGCACATAAATACCCAACAAAAAGTCATAGGGAGATACGCGAGCATGTAGAGCCGTCTGATAGCCGAGGCCTTTGATATCAAACTAAAGGGCAACAGCTGCTTAAGCGTCCGTCACGCTGAGCAAAGTTTAACTTCCTCGCATGCTCCTAATGTATTCACACAATTGTAATCTTTTGAATTGCAGGTTCTGCCACTAGTATCGTGAAAAGAATCTTGTAGCCTGACGTGCTATTTTTCCACGCCCACTTTTCTCTACAGTTATTATTTAGCGCTCGTCCTGTGCATTCGTTTGGTATGTTACGTCTAATACGCACTGTTTTTACCTTTTACAAGGATGGGGAAACTCGATGACGGCGACAAGCTCAGGGTGTGGTGGATGCCGTCTTTGCTGACGTTGTGGCTGGGAACCTTGATTCTCTTGCTTGCGAAGTTACATTATGATTATTGAGCTGTATGTCGGCTTTTGCAAGGAAGGCGAGGACTGCGTCAAGACGTCGCAGATGTTGCGGAAACGTGGATGAACACACTACTATGAAGTCGAGATAGCCTAAACAAAGCTTGGTCATTTCAGACCATGGACTGCGGTGTTCATCACGCGTTCGAAGGTAGCGGATGCATTACAAAGCCCAAAAGCCATCGCATTAAACTCGTAAAGCCGTTTTGGGGTAGAAAATCTTTTCTTCACTCTGCCAGACCCCGGCATCGGCATTGCCCGGTAGCCTGATCCGAGGTCAAGGCTAGGAAAAAAAACCTTGCTCCATTTAACGAATCCAGCGCGTCGTTTATCCATGGCAGGGTAAAAAAGTCTTTGGGCGTTATTTTGTTCATCACACGGTGATCAACGCAGAAACGCACTGTTCCCTCTGTCTTTTGGACTAGAACAACTGGGGATGACCAGGGACTCGAGGAAGGATGTATAAGGTTTCGTAGAAGCATGTCCAAGGCGTTTACCTTGATAATGTTGCGCTCGGCTAGAGATGCGCATTATGGGCGCCGGTGTATAATACGGAAGCCGTAAGTCTACCCGATGGATGTAGATTCCCCTCCTAAAACTGCATCGGGCAGTTTTCAGAATGGGCGCTCGTGATATGAGGGGCGGGTCGCCGAATCGACAGTGAACGACGACGTTGAGAAGGGGACCTGCGCTGAGACTCACGGGAATTAACGGGCATATCAACACAGCAGGGAGGAGAGGTTGAGCACTGAAAGCAAGAGTGGTACGGTGTCCGTTGGTAGCTCGTGGTTGGTCAGGACGTTCTGCGGGAGCGTAGCCGCGTTGCTCGTCAGGTCGGTGCCTCTGAGGAAACCGGTAGATGCGTCCTCGATAGAGGCAGTAGTAACATTCGGGTTTAGCAGGACGCTGTGCGGTTAATAAGCACATACATGCACCACCGGTGACAACGAAGGCACAGGTGCTTGGTCTCTCCTGGAGTAGGCACAGTGGCGGTGGTGGCAGCCGACAGCGTCGCAACGTCGGTGTACGTTGGCACATGGCGAGAGCAGGAGCCATCGAAATACTTTAGACGCGATGCGGACGCGATATTTTGCTTAATGAGGTCTCGAAAGCCGATTTGTTCAGGAGGTATAGCAGTTTCCGTAACGGAGAAACAGCAGCGCCCGTAAAGCTCTACGCGATCGATGTCATGGATCAGCGCACGCAAATCGAGGGCCGTAGGAAGACGGATGTAGGAGGCATTGTAGCATAGGCGAAGACACTGCAGTTCCTCAAGTCACTGTGAAATGGTGATTCCACTCTGGTGGTGGCAGGATTTAGTGTAATGAGTTAAAGGCGACAATGTTTATGGTTTTATAAATGTAGTGCGTTTGATCAGCCTGCGACATAGGTGGAGTTCTTTCTATTATAGCGGTTCTTCTCCTAAGTGGTGTTTAGTACTTCTCGTTCTTTCTCACTTTCTCACGGGAGCTCTGCTCGGCCGGTCGCTTAATAAACTTGCCCAGCTTGTTCAAGACAATCCTGGCACGTGTGATGCCACCTCCTTTCTGCAGCCTTCGCCCTTCGTTGGGGCCATCAAGAACCGTCAGCGTGAGCCACAAATGTTGTGTCGTCTACGATGGAATGACCTGAAAGACCAGCTCCAAAACTGGGACGCGGTAGGACATGTGCGGTGGGACAACCCGCACTAGTTGCGGAACGTCCCTTTGTACGTTTCTGATGTCGCAAAACCTGGCTGTGGAACCATCAACCGGATGTTTGCGACTGGGACGCATTAATGCAGCAGATTCGTCAGATTTTCGGTGCCCCTAAAGTTCGCGCAAAGGCAGCGAAGAAAAAATCTGCTGAAGGCCTTCAGCTACGCGGTGATGCACACGTACACTTCGTAGACTGAAGGTGTTCTTGGATTATGCAAGCCTGTAAACTGCACCACCGGCCAAATTTTGCACATCTAATACTTATATACAAGCTAAGTAGTGCCCCTCCAAGACAAGTTTATGTCTCTTTGCGTGATTTACCATGTAGCGAGAGAGAGAAACGGAAGCCATTATTGAAAAGCAGAAAATTTTGCCGGCGCATAGACATGAATAACTTGCTAGTCTGCGGATGGAAGGGCGGTGGGGGAGAGAAATACGGAAGAAGACAGGCGCGACAAAATAAAGTAAAAATGATAAAATATGAAAATAGAAAAAAAAAATTGATACGCTGAGTTTTCTTGCTCTTCGGCGAGGACGTCAGCTTGTACAGTCTTTCATTGTGAGTGTCGTCGTACAGTAAGTTGACAAATGATTCTAGTGTCTACTAGGTAAACACTGCGATAAAACACAATGTATAGGACGAAAATACTTTAAAGCGCGATAAGCGCTGACTTGCAATTGAACACATATTTCAATGAGGGCGAAATGCAAGAGCACCTCGTGAACTTAGCCTTAGGTGCACGTTAATAAAAAATACGGGGCGATTTAAGTCCGTCTTTGGAGAAAACTGATTAAACTAATAAAAAAATTAACAGAGTGGTCTTACCCTTGGACTATAAGCTCCATTGTTCTTATAAAATCTCTTACAGAAGTCATTGGGATTTATCAAGGCGCCTGGATAAACGTCCTTCAAGGAGTAGAAATTCGCAGCGTTGATGTCCCAACAATTCTTTCCCCGTATGCTGCAATACCAGTAGAATGAACTAGATTCGAATAATTTGCAGTTTTAAACTTACGTGCTCAGCACGGGTGTAGAAGCTCATCATGCAGGCTCTTTGAGCTACAGACGGCGAAGCCTTTAGAACTTAATTTGCACATGGGCACTCTATACGCTAAACCAGATAACTTAATACTGTTAAATATCATATTAAATCAATCAAACCATTACGCCACATGAATATACGGCTTACCTAAGCACGTAGCGGATTTCCTCCTGATTGCACTGGGAAAACTGGTAGCGAAGGGGTCCACCATCTACGTACGTCATTAAATGGCCGCTTTTAGCTGGACACTTCAATGATCCAGGGTGGTCTTGAATATAGCGATTTGGTGGCGATCCGTCGTGAGAAGCCCCTAAGCTAAGAAAAATAAATCAAAAAAGGGGATTAACGCCTAGCGTCTACCCTGTTTATTTTGTTGTGTCATGTATGCGTGGCAATATGTAAATATCTATTTACCTTCCAACCTCCTCATGTTAAATTTTCGCACGCATGGCAGTATATACACCAAGGTATGCCAGTCTGGGAATCTTAGCAATTATTTGATTTCATATTGAAATCCCCCAAATGATACTGGAACCATTATTTTCATTTCTAAATGAATGCTTCATTGAAGGAGTTTCGAATAAATATAGCATAAATGACAGCAGAAAGCTTTGAATAAATACATTATTATTTGTACACAAGACTGAAATCGATTTACACATGAAGTATCCTACAAATATTCGCACGTCTTCTAGGCGCCTCATTCGCTCAATTTGTAGGACTGAACAGATTGATATACTTGGTGTAAGCTATGTTGCGCTATTCTGTGTGAAATTTGTGTGTTTTGTTGAAAGTATCAGCGTGGGTGCAATCATGTATTGTCTAAATAGAGTCACGTTAGCTGCGTTAGCTTCGAATTCTTTAGCGCCGCAGTACGCATAACAACAGCACCGCAGTAGCTCTACAAAATAAGAACAGCAAACGCTCAATCGGCTGGCAAATGTCATTCAAGTGATGCGTTACAATGGTTCCCTGCGCGAGCAACCAAACTTCTACGTATTTTATTACGGCAGATATGCCGTATGTGGCATGCGGACAGATTTGCTTGGGCGACTCGTTGCATGTATGTGGTGAAAGCGTTACATGCTTCAGGGTGAAAGCGTTAGATGCTTCAAGAAACGCGAAATTTGGCCGTCGGTGTCCCGCGGCTTCGGCGACGGGTGATGCAAAACAATCATGAAGTGATGACGTCACAGATCGCCATAGTTTATGACTTCATAATGGCGTCATGATGACGTCAAGTGACGTCATGTTGCATGATGACGTCATCCGATGACACCGTAGCTCGGTTAAAGGTAGTCCAAACCCGGAGGCAATGCAAAACCAGGTAAGGTGCCTCCAATCTTGCTGGAGCAGGAGGAAGAGAAAGGAAAGGCCGCAAGGTCAACCAGACGCCCGTCCGTTTTGCTATCCCACGCTGTGGGATGGGGATTAAGGGATTAAAAGATAGGGAGATGGAAAGGAGTGAGCATACGAAACTTCGCGTCAGCTTAAATTACACTTGGAGGCAGTGCTTTATTACCTTAGGTGCAGGTAGCTTTCAAAGGGTGGCCGGGCAGCATCAATACATCGACTGAGAGGGAAAGGAAGATCGCTTTTGCCTTCGAACCATCTTAAGTGAATATAAGGGACGATGTGAGTTCTTTTTATTTTGTGATGGAATTTGTCTGGCAGAATCGCTTTGCTTGGCTGTCACCGAAATGGTACACCGGAAGCAACTCAAGTGCACACATGATGTGAAAGCCGAATGTCTACTTCAAAGACGAACTAAGAATGGGAAGTCAACCAAAGAGACCAGAGATGGAACCTAGCAGTGTATTACACGCCGAAAGTGCATGCGTCGAAGTCAGTTGGTGGACTTGTAATAATCATAATTGTTAGGGCTTCATGTCCCAAATTCACGATGTTATTATGAGGGACGCCGTGCAGTAGGGCTGCGCTAATTTCGCGCCCTTCATCTTGCACCTAAATCTAAATACACGGGCCTCAAGCATTCTCGCCTTCACCGAAAATACAGCCGCCGCGGCTCGCATTGGATTCTTCGACGTTGGCGTCTGCAGTCGAACACCATAGCCACTACCCAACCGTGGCGGGTAGTTGGCTGACTTGAGTGACGTCAAATACTTATGTATGACTCGCAATTCATTTCACAAAATTTCCTATTTAAGTAAAAGGAGGGAGAGTGAGGCTTGTAATAAATTAAATGTTTTTCGTGCAGTTTCAAGAGATTTGTTGAGTCGACAAGTAATTTGTTCTAATTGTGATCTGTTCGACAAGAAAGCGGGAGCAGCGGTCGCAGCCACAGAAACATGCAATGGTTAGCAAATGTAACTCCATTTTCAAAATGCTCAGACCGTAAACTTAGCGAGGTGACTGCAGCACGTTTCTCACCTGTGCCCAATCTCATGCGCTGCATCGATAATACCACTGAATGAACCAGGCATGTCTTCGGCAAGAGCCACACGATGGTCTGTGCAAACACCGCCTTCAAACGCAATTCCTGCAGAAGCCAAGAACATTTATTATTTTCGAATAACAGTTACTTTTGCCGATAGTGACCCAGCGTGACAGTAACAATACTAAATATTGCCCAATATAGATATATCAGAAAAAGCTTTTACGTGAGGTACTAAAAAATGGTACAATTGCGCATGGAGACAAAATCAACAACAGTATTTCCTTTCAGACGCTTTCCACAAGCGTTAGACTTGCGTATATTCGAATACATTTGTAGCTGAAGAACTTTTCCGTGACACCCTGTTTGATGCGCAACCTCTAGCACGTGTTGATGACGTGAAATAAAGAAGGCTGCATTATCTATATTCAAAGGCTATGGCCAGATTAAGGTAGTTTTTATGAATGCTATAACGGCTTTTGAATTTCTTTCATCGTAATTAAGAGCCTTCAGTTTAGTCGCAGATTGAGAAATAGGTAAGACCCCCCAGACCCAACTATCTAAACTTGTTACACAGCGATTTTATTTATTCATGTACCATTTCGTTACAGCAAAATGTGACTAGCAAACATTTTGGCGGAATAGCGCGACCGACGGGACGAAGAATATACAGGACACAGCTTCGTTTACAGGACAGGTGATATACAGGACAGCGTTGTGTGCTGTATATTCTTCGTCCCGTCGTTTGCGTTTTTCGGAACAATGTTCCTGGAACAACTAGCCCACCCAAGAACCCTTGTGACTTGCAAAGTATGCCGGAATTTTCAACTCGCTGAGGATAGCGAATAGGCAGGCTTTGACACTCAATAACCCGAAATAATTCGCAAAACTTTATCCTTAAAACAACGTTGAAGAAGATAAGCGCGTGGAAATAAATAGATGCAGTTCATCGTCTAATTCGTGAAAAATTGAAGTATGTATAATTATTTCACACTGGTAGATATGAAAATAATTAGTAGTTATCAAAGGCCACTCAATTATGACGCAAAGACAATATTATACCCACCAGTGATGTCTCTCCTGATTCCTGTGCCGGTACTTTCGTAAATGTCACGCCTAAAAGCGATGAATATGTCAATATTTCAATAAGTGAAAGTACATGGTCACTGAAATGCGATATCTTTTTACGAAGAAAATCAGAAAATAATGTTTTTGAAAATCATCCCAAAGAGACAGCATTGTATTATTGTTTTAAAATCTGTATTATACAAATGTAGCTTGAAGACCGTTTCACCTTCGCTATTATTGTACTTGTCTATCTCACCACAATCCTCTTCTCATAAACTAGGGCATAACAGTGTGAACTTAGGTAAATTTTCGTTAAGAGAATGACTCATTCATCGGTGAGCAAGGATGTATCGTTAAAACCTTTTTAGATTTAGAATTTGTTTTAGATTTTCTGAACATATTGTGCGCTCACCGGCGAGTGTGAACTTGCAGAGCATTGAAATTGTTCACACTCGCTCACCGGAGAGTTTGAACTAGCAAACTTTACACATATAACACTTTCTTATTGTAACAGGGCTGAATGTTGGGACAGTTGGTTACCATTTATGCTGAAATGGCAGAGCGCAATAAAGACAGACATGTAGTGAAGTTGAAAAGCATGCTGTGATTATAGCGACTAGGTAAGCAAGCATTTTCTTTTCACTGCAGAACTGTTTTGATCGACGTTGGCCCTGTGTAGCAGATAGAAAATTATCATCGTCATGAACTGGCACGCGCTCAGTCAGTGCCCAAGCACTTTCTACAGATGGTTAGCAAGCTAAACTGAAACATCCGAACCCTAACCAGTGTATGCCGCCTTTCTGTTCCCTTGTTAATCTTTAGTGGACGGGTGTGGCGAGTAGTAGGATTAGCCCAAATTCTGTGGCGCTTACGGGCTATAGAACTTTTACAGCAGAGCTGTCCTGGTCGAGGAGTAAAAAGATAGTGGGTAAGAGAAAGAAAAGGCGTTGAAAGAAAGAGAAAGAGCAAGAAATAGAAAAAGAAAGGGAAGGAAGAAAAATATAGAAAGACAGATCAAACAGACAGAGAGAGAAACAGATAGAAAGACACAGACTTAAAACCGCCACGCCTGCGCGGAACGCGTAGCACAGTCACAGCGAAAGCTGGAAGAGCGCCCTTTCTAGAGCCTTTTTTAAACACTCTTGGGGCAACTACTACAAGCGCACATACATGGTACCCACTACGCCATAGATCATCATAATTTTTGTGTAGGGGTGAAGCGTCTACTATGCCAATATTATTCATTCTTCGGAAAAACGCGGTACCCGCTACACACTTGTAACGCATTATGTGCACTTTGTTGATTCTGTGGCTGACGACGATGAAGAATTATGCCATTTTGTAATGGGTTGGAGCATTGAACGAGCCACTCGTTACGCAATTCGTATTGTGTGACGCCTGGTTGTGACTTTACTGTTCTAAAACGCTTTACAACACACGTTAACGCGATTTCTTACCCGACATGAAGCCTGCATAGGATCAGTTTGCACCGCACTTTCAAGCAGTGGCGTAGCTCAGTGGTAGAGTGCTGGGCTGCCACGCAGAGGACCCGGGTTCGATTGCCAATCTGTCATAGGTGTTTTTTTTATTTATTTAGTTTTTTTCCTTATTTCGTGCGATATTGGTTACGGACACCGGCGGCGGCGGCGGCGGACAACTACGGCGCAAAAACGACCCTTGTTGTGATCTCATAACAGCTTTCGCTGTAAAAAGATAAAAAAAAAGATCAACTTTAGTCACGTATAGCATTGTACAGCAAGTGGCAGGAAAGAGACAATTCAGAGAGTAATAGCCTAGCCAAGGCAGGGCTAGAGGTGCCCACCAGCTCTGCTGTGACCCTGCCTTGCGCAACTTAGGGCAAGCTGGTTTATTTTTTTTAAGTGGCATTTAATCCTTAATCTGCTTACCCTGTTAGAAGTAGCACCACATCGGGGTTTCCGTATGCTCGCATTTTCCTGCCGACGTAGTCTTTAAGGTTATATAGTGTAAACAGGTCGTTCATTAGTTTGTCACTGCCATAAACGTATTGAGTCTCGGCAATCTGCAAAATACGGCACATAATGGTGGTTCATGCACGTACACGCCCTTCATTCTTTAATGATAAAACAAAAATCAATACTAACCTTACTACTTATTTCTAGCCCGACGAGGGCTAAGCTTACTCTAGGACAACTCAGACTCATGAATATGGCGTTAATCTGAAAAAAAACAAGTAGAAGAGGAAATGGTAGAGAGGAAAGGCAGGGAGGTTAACAGTCCAGGATGACCGGTTTGCTACCCTACACGTGAGAACGGGATGGGGGACAGCAGCAGCATTAGTACATCATAATTTTTTTACGTTCTTTTTTTTTCGGTGGGATATTGGCTGTTCTTTCACTGCCTGTAAAGCTCGCGCAAGTTAAATTTTCACTGTAGTAAATATGACTTTGGGTAAACCACTATGACTCTGTTCAACCAATTATTTTTTTTTAATTTTAAATCATTTCTTGTTCGTCAATAGCTGAAAACTATCATCTTAATGGGTATGCGCCATTGTGAGGCCTACCAGAAAACTATCATCACCATAAACGGGTATGTTCCACACAAATTAGGTAAATTACCCTACACAGCATTGGTCTGCAAAAAAAATTAAGAAGCAGGGGTGTAGCCAGAAGCTTGTTTCGGGGGGGGGGGGTGAGTTCAACCATATATGTATGTTCGTGCGTGTGCTTCTCTGCGTGCGTATATATATAGGCCAGCAAAATTGAAAAATTTTGGACGGGGGGCAGGCGGTTGAACCTCCCCCCCCCCCCCCCTGGCTACGCACCTGTTAAGAACGGAACAGTTAGCCAAACAAATGGCGGCGAGACGAGAGATAATACTGAGGAACGGGAAAGGCAACGGCGGCTTCGAGAAGATCGCGAAGACATGGAAGGCGTACACCAACGACGACGTGCCCGTAGGCCTATTCCAGGCGCGAACGCTTAATTTTAGCGCACATTTCTTAATTTCGTGTTTGGACAACCGTGTCGTGTCTGTGACTGTCTGTGGTTTAAACTCTAACCTCTCTGCGCTGATCAACGATGAAACAACCTAGCACCCCTTAGCTAAAGCCTAACAACAACAACGTAGAAGTAACCTAGAACCTGCATCACCCAGCTAAGGCCCAGAAACAACCTAGCATCAACCAGAGTGGTCTTCAAAACCGTTCAGTTTCGCTGTTTCAAGCCTTGCGCGGCTTAGTGCAAGCTTCGCCAATTTTCTTTATATGAAAGTGCCATTAAGACTTCAATGTCGTATTTTCGTCACGGAAATGATGTCGCAAAAATGTGCAGGATCTGACGCTAAAGATAAAAAGTTTCGTCAACGGGCATGGAACTGACGACCTCTCGGTCCGCATCAACAAGTGCCGAGCTCGCTGACCACTGTGCCTCGGCAACAGACTCTAAGGACTTCACAAACGCGCTTTTTATATCTTACAATTTCCTCTTACAGCGCTCTTGGTCAGCTGAGTGGTGTCCACCTCTTGGAGCGGTAAAGTAAAGTAATTCATCATTACTGTCGCCTCCACGATTAGCACCTGCAAAGCGTGTTGCTACACGTCCGCCCATTCGGCGCATTATCAACAGAAGCAAAATTTTGTCAACGCCTTAACGCACCGTAAAGCGGCGACCTTAGCCCAGGCGTCAGCCCCGCACATAGCGTCCATCCACAGCAAAAATTACTCTGCGATGCGCGCCTGCCTCACCTGGATGTAATACCGAGTTCCTCGCTTACACTCACCCCGAGAAAAAACGCGGCCGGGTTACAGGGGTGACACGACGCGCTTAGCGTTTCCCTCTAGTCCAACCGCGGTGTTCAATCACAATTTAACCTGCAGTGGGATGGCGACTTTAGCCCAATTTCTGCGTCCAATACGTGAGGCTCTTCTAGCTATCACGCCTCTTTCTCTGATTACACTTTCAGATTCAGATTCAGATGCTTTATTTTTCTTGAACTTCACCAAGAAAGGTACAGAAGCTAAAGGTATAACAATACCTGACAAAAAGCCTCTGTATCAATTTCACCAAGATATAAACAAAAATACATATTAAATTGTTCACAGCACACAAACTTTCGTTTAAATGTAACATGAAACGATAAACAAGATCGATAAATATTCCAGTTCACTTATAATATTAAAGAATACTTTGTGATAGAACCAAGGAAAGGTTGTTTTATACAGAAGTGCGAAAACAATATGTAAAAACAAGAGAATACATGCTAAGTACAATTCATTTAACGCAACATTTATGTGAAAAAATCATTTCATGAATACACGAAGAAAACCTGAAGTAGTTCTGAGCAAAAGCATGGCAAGTCATTATACACACAGGAATAGCACAATTATGCAAAAGATAAGAAATAACATGCGTTTCAACTACGTAATCTGGAGGCGAATGCTTTATCCAGTAACACCCTTTTTGTTTTTTGTTTTTCTTAAAGAGGCCTGGATGAACATCGAAGTCCAAATATCTTTCGAATTCATTAAGAAGTGACATGGTTTGATATTTCAAAGATTTCTTGCCATAATTAGTCCGTGTTGTTGGCGTGTGTGGCGTTTGATTTCTAAAGTAGTCGGTTGATTGCTTATTACTGTTAATAATGTATATTTTTCACCGGGTATTAGTTGAATTTAAAATGAAATATTTGGTCAGCCCTTGGCATATTATGCTTTAGAAATAATAGCGTTGTTCTTAGGTCCCGTGGGTTGCCCCTATAGCGTTCAAAGCAGTGCAGTACACGTTTTTTTTTAATATTACTAATTTATTATAGTTCCCTTGTGTTGTCCTTCCCCATAGTAAATTTCCATAGCATAATTTTGAGTAAAATAGTGCATAATACATTGTTTTCATTTGCCCCACTGGTACGAAAGCAGCCGCTTTGTATAAACATCCCACACATTTTGCCATTTCTACTGCTAAATTATTAATATGTGCATTCCAATATAGGTAGTCTTCAAATATTACACCGAGAAATTTTTGTGTACCAACTCTACTAATATACTCCCCTTCAAACGTAATTCCCAACTCACTATTTATCATTTTGTGCATTGCATAAAAGATGTTGTATGTAGTCTTTTTTGCGTTTAACTGCATCCGATTTTCCCTTAACCAGCATAAAGTGATGATAAATAGTAGTTTACATTTGATTCAAGTGTTTTTAGCTCGTTCGGCTCGAAGAATACGTTTGTGTCGTCCGCAAACATAATTATTTCTGGGGAATCACGGCTGTTAACATCTACAGCTACCACAATGATTTGTTCAATGATCGATCATGGACGTTAGTCGTCGGGATGGAGCTGTGCCACCAAGCGTCAACGAGGATGCATCCATGTTAAACGGTGCTATAGCTGCCAAACACCGAAATATACATTCTGGAAATCCTCCTAGATCAATGTGCAGTAAACATCTAATTACCTTGGTAAGGGCGCGATTTACTTTCGTGCTATACTGATTCCTATGACATGACAAAGGGATCAACCACGTTATTTTTTGTTCAATCTCATGTTTTCTGCCGTTAATCGATGAATTTCTTCCAATGACATTCAGAAATGCAGCCAGCACCGCATTCAAGAATACGAGTAATGCTTTAGAGGTAATGGTCTGCGCGAGGTATTAAGAGACAAGACAAACTTGTCTCAAGGACCTCATCGTGAGATATGAAGTTGCAAATTTTCACTCTTCTCAGAAGAAATACTGACAGTGTTCCATGACGTAACAGCGCTAGCTATGGGATAGGTAAAATAATCAACAGGAGAGGAATTCCACAAGTTCGTTCATTCACCTGCCGCACCATTTGCGCTGATTCGCTGCGAGGTACGTGAAACAACTCGTCCAGTTGAGAACCCTTAAAAAATTGTGAGCCATTCCATTCCGTGATGTTGTATGACCATTGAATGTGTTTACCACACGACTGATCACCGTTAGCGATGGCGATATCTGCCGCTCGTCCCTGTCCGTTGTCGATGTTGATCAAGCATGTGCTCGCGTCTTTATAGGGATAAAGGCGACACCAAATTACCTCATGCGTACGAGCCCGCATCAAGCACACTTGAATCACGAAACAATGTCCGCACTATGGAAACACCAACTGCATGACTCGATGTGTACAACTCTTCTGGGATTCTAGTGTCGTACAGAGGACTTTTCTATGGACCTAAGAAAGGATGTCAACCTTGTTTTTTCTACTTCGTCCGACAGGCCAAACAGTCTCGACATGTAAGTATCTCGCTGCAAGTAACTCGCTGTGAAATCCGAAAAATTTGCATACAAGATGAAAGCATAACATGAGTACACCTAACTGAAGTTTAAAATGTACACAGCCCTAAAAACTGCGCATTTTACTGCTGCTGGTAATATTTTATCCCGGAGGAAAAAACATAACCATAACATGGTCATCCTATGTGCATTGATACGGGCAGAGTAGTGTAGGTTATAAGCAGAATAATGCTGGATATATATTACAAAAAAATCCTGGAGAGAGCTTGAGCTTTGCCTTCAAGAGTAGAACCCGATAGCGCAAGCGGGAGCCATGCGCATTGCCGTCTACCATGATGCAAGAAAAGGAATGTTTGTGCATGCTGCGTCGGCCGTCTTAAAGTTTTCTATAAAGCCTAAGGCAAGCTTGCAATTGCGAAGTGCCCATTACGCCATAATTCTTCCTTTTGCAAATTGGTGAAGTAACCACTACGCGTCCGTAAGGTGCCACGCAGAACTGAGCAGCTGCACTTGGAATGGGTCGGCAGCTTTAAACCACCTACATGTTGCGCACTTCATATATTTTGACGCCAGGGGGCTATTCTACGATTCTTCCACGCATTATTACGTGCGTTGACGACTCTTCTCCGACAACATAACATTCTGATAGCGTTTTTATGAGGCAGTTTCAAGTACTGAGGTGCCTCCATAGTAGAACACCTGCTTGCTGCGCAGACAGCCTGGGTTGAATTTTTACTCGGACCGAAGGTTTTTTAGTATTTATTTATCTGCATCTATCTGGAATTTTTACTAACGGCAAACGTCAGTTTCTGGCTCACAACCAAAGACACATTTGCCGACACTGACACCGGAATTTCTGCGACGCGAGCTATTTAGCACTATCGCTTTAAAATGTTGAACCTATCATGACATACTGTTGCATGCATAAAGACTAACCACCATTCATTGCGACATTAGTTATGGTAAATCCCAATTAAACCAAGAGACAATGGAGCCAAGGGATGCTTAGAGGACATTATTTGCAGTTTTAACTGAAGGCTAGAATTATGTCTTAGTTGGAAATAAATTAATGTGGTTGCTGAAAGAAATTTCAACCCCTTTAATTTCTTGCCATATATCTTATGATTACTACACTGCAGTTAAAGCTCGAAATACTGTCCATATGTTTCCTTTGCCTACATTGTCTGTTGGTTTAATTGGGCTGTCTCTGAAAAGAAACGACCCCTTCATCCATTCCCTGCCTATTTATTAGTTGTAATACGAATAATTGATCATGTAAATGGCACCGTGCATTTCTTTCTGATGCCTACAAAATAAGGCACTTTGACAGGCTAAATGCTCAACAGAATCCTATATTGCTTAATATCAGTGTGAACTTCTGAAAGCAAACTCTAGATTATTTTCTTCTTTTTTTCTTTTTTCTTTTTTTTTTTGTAGTTGCTCATTGTGCATTTTGTGTAACCTTTTTTTTTAGCTGCAGAACTCATAGATATGGAGTAGCCGAGGTAACATGAACCTCAACCTCTCCACAGCAAGACAGGTAGAACAGAACAGAGGCAGAATATTACACGTGCACTGGTTCTTACACTATTTATAAAGATGCATATATATCTCCAAAGGTCGTCTGTTGCAAATCTCCTGTTGTGGACTTCATCGGAGATGACATAGACTTCAATGGTTACATTTTCCGGGAGATACCTGTCGCGACAAATACCAGGCATTGTATCTGAAACGATGAGCACAACACATACCTTTAAATGCTTGCATACAGGTGGTGGCAAAGCATTGTAAATAAAGAACGTCTTAAGTATTACATTTGACAGCCTATGCGTTCAAGTTTGCGAGACTTCCACTGTATTAACGTTGTATATGCAATACTTGTGCAGGCTTTTTACAGATGGCAAACATCGCATCATAATTAACGCGTTGTTTTCTATGCGGCCATAAGACGTGCGGCAAACGGCAATGACACATAATAGCGTGCCTGACAGCTGCAACAGGAAATTGAATTATTGAAAACACGTGTTTGTCAACGTTGAGGTTGTATTCCTGTGATGGTTTTAATAATGTGGATTTAAAATCGGGAATTAAATGCTGTGTGTTTGCGCAATCAGTTATCAATGAAATGAGGTCTTGCAAGATGTTTTCGTAGCGTCTTTCGGCTTGTTGAGGTGTTCGTGACCTTGAAGCTAGGCTGCGAATGTTGAAGCTTTTTGTTCTTGCAGAAATTCCATGGGTTACCACGAAAGCTTCTTGCAGAAATTCCATGGGTTACCACGAAAGCTCCGCGGTGGCCACCGGTTTTGCAGAGCTCGTCAGACAAGCCAACATTTGATGGCCTCATGCCCTTCTTGACCATAGTAGAAAACAGCGCAATACAAGGAATACTAGAAAACCAAACAGGACCAGCGTTTGTCGTCGTTGTAGTGCGCCGTTTTATACTATGAATATGTGCCCACCAGCTCCGGTTCGTGTGCACATATTTGCGCGCCCGTTTTAGGTGCGACGCAACCAAGGGTCTCGGCTGGTCGGCGTCTTCTGTCGTCACGGTGTGTCATGTAGTCGCAGTCCATCATAAAGTTACATTGACGTGATAACGTCATCCTATCATGGCATCATGTCGACACAAGGTCGACAAAATTTGTGACGCAATCATGACGTGATCATGCCGTGGCGAAGCACCTTAGGGTCTCGGCTTGCCGACGTCTAATGTCGTCACGGTGTGTCATGTAGTCACGGTCCATCATAAACGGGTATGTGCCACAAAAATGCGGTAGATACCACTACTCGCCACCTGTCGACTAAGAATGAAGAGGGCAACAGTTTTCGGAACCAATAGCCGACGACGTTAGAAAAGATGAAACAGTCTTCTTTACATGCCGTGGGGAACTGAAAGAGGGTACGTAGGGATGAAGAAGAAGAAGCACCACCTTAGGGTAAGCTGCATTCCGGCGCAGTTTTCCGACGACGTTAGTGAAGTGGAAACACCCTTCCATAAATTCCCGGTTTCAGTTAAGAAGAATAACAAGGGCACTGTATACTTCGCCCCTCCCCAAGTTTCACGTTAGTGGAGCTAAAACAACCTTCCCTGCATGCTTCGCTTCTCCCCAGCTTTTTTTTTATGTGTGTGTCCGACGAGGGCTTGACTACTACGTTAATAATGCAGTTGGCAGTCACAATTAATAACTGTCCTCTATATCTGCCCTTCTAAAGCTGCAGATGCCAGAACTTGGCGACTTGAGTTGCCTGTAAGCTCTCGTCCTGCATCCGCGCTGACCACCGTGCTGGGAAAGTTGTAGTACATATCTTTTTAATAACGCTCGCTACTGAATTTATCGCAATATTATACTTTCTTTTTCTTATACTTCCCTCCCTTCTTTCCTCTTTCTCTCCTCCTATCTCCCTCTCCTCTATCTCTTCCCTCCTCCCGAAGGAGTAAGCAGGCGTTGTGCCCCTCCAGGTGGCAGTTGCCAGCTTGCTCTCTCCCTCTTTCATCTGTGTCCTTGTGTATCTGTGTATGCAAATCAAATAAATAAATAAATAAATAATTCTTTTCGGCTGAAGATTCGCGGCTGCTATAAACCATTTCAGGGAGGAAGCCTGGAGGTAGCTCTATAAAACATCCGACGAAAAACTCAACCTTGAAATCTTGAAAATGTCCTTGAAACACCAGCACATTTTGCCCCCCATCCCGACGGAGATTCCTTAGCATGAGTTCACGTAATCAAAATTCAGTTTTTTAGCCACGAAAACGAATAGGTCGAATATATTGCGGTTGGTGTTTCTTTTTAAGATGCATGCGTGTCTTGCTTGTTGATCAAAGTTGAATCTACTAATATAGCTACTAATGAAAATATAGCAAACCAGAACCAAGAGTCCCCCAACTGTCCGTAACAAAACGTGCTTTGTGGACGCACGTGATGAGTGTCGCATTTGTATCGACAGCCTGCATTCCATTACGTTGCCTACAATACTTTGATTGTTCTTTATGTCTCAGTACCAAACTGTGCTCCTTTTTTACTTTTGTGGAACAGTTTTTCAATTAAGTTGAATGCCGCGGTCAGAGGGAAAAATTATATTGATATATATATATATACAACGAAAACGGCATATATTTTAGAACAATGGATTATTGGCCGAGTTGGTACGTCATAATAAAAAATAAGCATAAAAAACAAGGACACACAGAAGAAAGCAACCACATGAGCGTTTAGAAGGTATATTAGGCGCTTTTAGCTGACCGATTCTGCGGTCCGTTCCCGTTCCGCTAAAGCGCTCAAGCTTACCGGAGCGCAACGCGCGTTGTTGGTTTTAGCCAAGCGTCTTTCGGTCAAGCGCGACGCCATTCAAGTCAAGCGCGACGCCATTCAAGTCAAGCGCGACGCCATCAGTGCATGAAAGTCATGAGTATGTTGAAAAGGGAAATAAAAATGTTGTACTTATCTTACAGCAAGAAGGGAAATTATGTTTTAAAACAGCATGAATTTATTTATTTTGGCGTTTTGATTGCGAGTGCTCGACGCGTGAGCCTTTTCTTAATTTGTTTTTGTCACCTTGGCTTTTCTGAATTTGTTTTTGTCACAGGACTTCGCAAACCTTCGCAAATAAGTGATTTCGTGTGCAATAGCCACAATTTCGTATTTAACAGCAGCCACTCTAACACCTATTAAAAAACGCTTGAACTTGACTAGCCACCGCCCTCGAGGCAGCACAAACGCGTTTCAAACGCGCGGCGTTGAGGCAGCGCGTTCAGCGCGTTGCCTTGTGGAAAGTCAAGTTAAGGAGCGTTTCTGAATAGGTGGGAGAGTGGCTGCTGTTAAAAACGAAATTGTGGCTATGGCACATGAAATCACTTACTTGCGAAGGTTTGCGGAGTCCTGTTGTCGGAAGTACCAAAGAAGCAGCTCGAGACGCTCCTTTATTGCCCGAAGTGTCAGCTCCCGATGTATCGCTGCAATGACGTCTCGTAAAACGTCATCCCACATGCGCGGATTTTCAAAAGGATTGGCTGCGACGACTTGTCTGAGAAGGCACAAATCCTCGTGTATCCTTAAGTGCCGTCGGTGCTTGAGTGTTGGCCGAACAACCGCTGCGTTTTCCAAGCAACGCGGATTCGCGGCACAAGAGGCTGCCATTTTGGTTGTTTCTCTTCGTGTCACGTGACGTCTCGCTTGCTACAGGCCGCCGGCGCAGACGGTCCGTTCACACGCTCAGCGCTGACCGTCTGGCGCATGCGCAGTGGCCCCCACCATCGGCTGGCTGAGTGGAGCGGGAGGGGAAATACGGTCAGCTAAAAGCGCCCATTGCTGCCGAAGTATCTGCATAAAACGTCCAGTTGTAACGCCCTCATTAACGAGGTCATTATTGCGGCGTCCCTACCTTGAGTGGCACTGGCTGAGTGTCACAGCGTCATATAAGGGGTGCTCACATGAGGTGCAAATCCTCAGAGGATAAAGGCGGAGCATAGTGACGTGAATATCCCCCGCTCACACGGACGAGGCGAATGGAGGAGGAGACCAGTGTTACCAGGCTACTCTGGTGGCTTGCACCGCCCGTTTCACGAGCTGCGGACGACGAAACCACCGGCGCGCTGCCGCTCTCTGCCGGAGCAAACGCAACAATGTGGCGACACACCTGCACGAAATACCGCCATATCCTCCACCGCGGGGGGATAGTTTGACCTGTCGGGGAAAAGGTCCCCGTCTCCTCCGAGGAGGCGCGGGGAGGTCGCGCGCACTAGCTAATCCGTGACGTCGTTGCCACGTGATCCGCAATCCCCGCGCCTCCCCCGAGGATTTATCCTCCGTGTGAATACCCCTATACGAACTACACTCTCCAACATTTGTGAAGTGGTACACAAAAAAATTACACCATCTCCCGCTAAAGGGAACCATGTGTAGATGTGAAGCAGCGGGCGCTAACGCTTACACTGGCGGCGGCGTTGACGCTGGCGTTCATCGCAGCGTTGCGCAGGAGAGAAAACTGGGGAGGCGCAAAGCAGGCAGTGATGGAGCAGTGTTTCCTACTGGAACATGCCGATCGCTGCTAATGGGCAATGAGAGACAGAATACTCCGACTGGACACAGAGACCCGCAGTCCACTTTTAGTTAACGCGCACGCTGCGAATTTTTATTGTTCAACAACGCACAGGGAGAAATCTCCCACCGGCACCACCTTGGAGGTCAAGATCCATTGCCATATATACGGGGTGGCCAGTGAACGGTTGTGCAGCGCGAGCAGTCGGTTATTTCAACCAAGAAACTCGCTAGCAGACGCTGCCAGCGTCGGTGTCGTGAGGCGAAAGAGGGGGGGGGGGCTGCGTAGGAGAGGGGGAGAGGGGGGAACGCGCATGCGCAGTGGGAGTGTGGACGCCGTGGGCAGGTATGCCTATAGGAGAGAGGAAATGTAATATTCACCACCACCGGATTAAGCTTCGCCATAAGATGCTTCACATCTAAAAAATGGTGTTCGTCGCAGGCACTTGAGCACGCCCCTAGCACTCGAGTGCATACCAGATCAAGTCATTCAAGTTACTTAATATTATTTTAACTAGCACAATGCGCTTAAGAAAAAGTAATCCCCCCGTTTCTTCACAACGCATGAAATCTGGTCTTGCAGCTGCGAGATAATTATCTGAAATTTCAGAATGCACACACAGGTTACCAAAGATGTCTGCTTCTATTCGTACGTGATAAGTTTTTGCAAAGCTGAATATTACATTTCCTAATTTATGAATATTGCGCAATGATCATCAAGTTTGTCTAAAATTTGTTTAGGCAACTGTAGTGTTGGGCTTGAATAAGTCAACGTCAACCATCGTTAAATGGCAGTACAGAAAAGGCAGTAGTGACATGCTCATCTGTCTTTCGAGCCATAGTGATCCAACTTTATACTGAATAGCGGAATCATTTCCATGATTTGCTTCACCTAAATAAACTCAAATAAACGCTCTTTTCAGCAGTTGTTTCCTCGCAGACCAGTAGCACATGGCTGTAGTTGAACAATATCAGCTGCTTTTAGCAGGCGCCCCACATTTCTTGTGCACAATGCTAATGAATACGTGTTCATTGTCAGGATAGCGTTTTTAAATAGAATGTGATCACAAAATCGTACATTTTCCTGCGTGACAAGAAAAAAAGTTTAAAGATCGAGCAGTAAAGAAGACATGAGTGTTACAACGCGGGTCTTCAGCTTTAATTACACCTAAAATAGCGCGAGGCAAAGTGCATACGCACTATTAGGAGAAAAATTATTTAAATTTGCAGTGAGCGGCGCAAGGCTTGAATCAACGAAACTGGACGATTGTAAAGACTGAACTGGTTGCATCTAGGTTGTTTCTAGGAATTAGCTAGGGTATGCAGGTTGTCTCTAGGTTGCTTCTAGGTTGTTGTTAGGCTTAGGCTGGGTGATACTACGTTATTTCTACGCTGACTCTCAATGCAGAAACTTTCGATTTTGACCACAGACTGTCACAGACATGACGTGAATCTCCGAACTCCAGAGACAGGTGTTCGCGCTTCAACCCAGCGTTCATTCTTCGCACACACCGACGAGCACGTCGCCTTTAGCGTAGGTCTTCCATCGCTTGTCTGGAAGCATTCTTTTTCAGAGGTGCCCCATGCCATCACTATGTGCTGAAAATAGCCATGGAATAAAATCTCCATATTTCATAACCGGCATTCAGATTTTAGTCATTTCGTAGATCCCTATCGATATATTGTTCGAACCCTGAATGCCCCATATATGAGATGTGGGAAATACATTGTTTCGAATGGCAGCGTTAGGTAACATTTTGTTCGAACTCCCCTACTCCCCCTACCTCCTCCCGTTCGAAACTTCTTCGCTGTCCCAGCTCTTGTGGGACTACATTTCGTGACTTTGGCCCGCTAGCAGAGTTTGGGGCCTCTGACCTATGCTATAGGCGATGCACGTCATCGTAAAAGAAGGTGAGGCGGGGAAACGCCGATATAGGAGTATAGGACAGGCAGGCCAATCTGGACACCGACAATATCCACCATCTTGTCAAATTTCGCAAGGACGGTGTTTAAAGCCAGTCAGAGAGGCCATAGCAGAACTCTTTGGTTAAGTCAGTGTTGGCCAATAGCGTGATTTATCAACATGGCGGAAGTCGGTAATGTCGAGAATGGCAGCCCAGGACAGCACGAACGGCGAACATCACCTGAAAAGGTCGCACTGCGGCGAAAAAGAAAGAATAAAGAAAAGCTCATCTACGCATGTGCAGGTATACTGTCAATCCGGCAGATGGGGGGGATCTACGCAATATGAATTCTTGCCAACTAGCTCTGCTTTCCGTCGCTCTGAACTTACCTTTTCTTCTCTCCATCCTAAGTGGTCTGGATCCAAGAGGCCGCTGTATATTACGCACAATATGTGGTAGACTTCCCGAGGCTTGTCTCGCTTCAGACAAGGCTGGTTCAATCCTTTCGGTTGGGCTCAGTAATCCGGTCTGTATGTCACCGAAATAAGTGATCGTTATTTTTATTACACTCACGAGTGCGACTCGCAGTTCAAATAAGGCAGCAACACAAATGTTAATTGTTTTGTGTTATACACAGCAACCGTTGCCATATTTTGTTGGCGCTTTGGGCGCGAGTGAGCCATCTGGAATTGCACTAAATGTGTAAAACAGGGCTAAAGACGTTTGCTAGTGATTAATGCCGTCAAAACCGTTGGACAGAGAAGCTGTTAACCCATCGGTCAGGCATTACACTTTGCTCCCATGTTTCGGCAGAGTTTTCACTAAAAATTACATTTTAGTTTTCATTGTTCTTCAAGATTAGCCATAATGGATCCCGCGCAACGATATACTTATGCACAGCCGCGCTGTAACGCTGCGGTGGCGTTCCAGTATAGCGGTGGCCCACCCTTCCCGCCTACTAGCCAAAAACCGATATTAATAACAATGCTGCACAGGAACTCAAGCAGTCCGCCTCGGTAGAACAGTCGTTACAGTGCACGGCCGCTGACCTGAAGGATGAGGGTTCGATCTCGGCCGCGGCCGTCGCATTTCGATGGAGGTGAAATGCTAGAGGCCGTGTACTCTATCGTGTGAGTACACGTGGAAAACGCCAGGTGGTCAACATTTTCGAAGCCGTCCACTCAGCGTGCCTCATAATTTTATGATGGTTTTGGCACGTACAACCCTGGTATTATTATTATTATTATTATTATTATTATTATTATTATTATTATTATTATTATTATTATTATTATTATTATTATTATTATTATTATTATTATACTTGTTATTATAGTCCGCCTCGGTGGAACAGTGGCTACGGCGCTCGGCTGCTGACCCGAAGGTCGCGAGTTCGATCCCGGCCACGGCGGTCGCGTTTCAGTGGAGGCGAAATGATAGAGGCCTGTGTACTGAGCGACCTCAGTGCACGTTAAAGAATACCAGATGGTCGAAATTTCCGGAGCCCTCCACTACGGCGTCTCTCATAGTCATATTGTAGTTTTGGGACGTAAATACCCCGGATATTATTATTATTAGTAGTATTATTATGAAAGCAAGTAGCTACATCATCGTCAATTCATTTTGTTTATTTATTCACTCCCGCTCTGGTTACGTGACGTGTATGACGTCCACTGCAACAACTAGCTATCCAGCGCTAATACTACTACGAATACTATTACTACTGCTTTCCTACTACGACAACGATGACACAGGATACACAAAAAATTTTCGCTGTAGATAGCTTTCCCAAAATACTGGTCTATTTTCCGAGCATTAGCGCCAATGTGATAATGCCTAAATTGTGACATTATTGGGGAAATTTCTCGCAAAACAACGGGCAGAAGAAAACCTGAGCTATGCTTATTGTGTCTAAAATGTACCCTCTTCTAAAATTTTGTTTATGTGGTGCATAAGCTAGCAAATAATCTTGTATTTGCTAAAACGCAGTCTGGACCAAAGCTTAGACGTTCGTAACACGGTGATTCGGTCGATGAAAAAAATATTCACAATTACTGATGTCACTGAGAAGCCTAGCAACCTTCGCTATTGCAGTTTTAATCTAGCTAACTTTTGTTTGAACCAAATGAAAAATATTTGCAGTTGAGTCGCAGGATTTCAGTATGCTTCTTCAAGCTTCTAATTCGCCCCATTGTATGTTAGCAGAAAATTAGAAACAAACGAAATTCCTGCGTAAAAAAAGAAGGTTAAATTGCGTATCAGTAGTACATGATTGTTTGCTCACCGAAGGGAAGTTATGCAGTGAAAATGCAGTGTCCCTGCGTTTCACTGCATACGGAGGTCTTGGGCGCGGCCACTGTGTAAGATATACACTTAGGCCCGTATTAGTCACTTCCTAATATAGCAGAGAACAAGAAAGCAGAATGAAATAATGTTGCACCCTCTTACCACTCTGACGCCGTTCGGAGTCTTGATTAGAGAGACAGTGGCCATTTTCTGTCTGTCTTCGAACAAGGTTCTCTCGATTTCAGTCCCATTTATCTGAAGTAACGCAAAAAAGGTTGTAAGAATACCACCTATGTGAGAACCCCATCCTGTGCACCAGGATTGGTTCGCACGGCGTTTAGCGTGTTTTGCGCTGTGCAAACCAATCCTGGTGCATAGGCAGCCCTGTAGAAAGGTTTTCGACATGTTAGGTACTGTCACTACCAAAACAATTCGTGATTGCATATATACCATAAGATGCGTAAATGTTTGCAACTTTGCCAGATTTGCAGCAGAGCTGTTACGGTGGACGTTTGTAGTGTGTCGTAGAAAACAACGCCGCCGCCACGAAATACTTGCGGCGCGCCGCCGTAAGTCTCATTTTAACCCGAACAGGACATCTGGACATAAAATACATCACTTCAACGGGGGAGCGCTTCTCAATATGTCCATGTAATGGACTCTTCATTTCAAACTCTGCTGACTGGTGGGAGCTCGGCGAGCAGCTCGCCCTTTTTTTCCGGTGCTTCTTCTTTAACGTCATTTTGACGTCGCGAAGATTTCGCAACTCTGAACTCAAATTAGAGGAATGGCATGCGCTTAAACCATAGATGAACAAAAAAAAAATAGAGTGTGCTCCTAGCATCTACAAGCTAATCTCCTTTGAGGCCGCTCCTCCTCGGGCTCGTGTCGCAATTCCCATCATGCTCTTGTCCCTTTTCCTTTTTCTTCGGGAACTAATGGGGAAGAAAAATGAAAATTCAAAATTCATGAGCGAGCGTGCCTAGCGTTCACAAACCAACTACCCCCCGACACCGCTCACCCCTCGTTCTCCATGTTCTGGTCACAGTTCCCAGCACGCTCCTGTTTCATTTTTAATGGCTGGGCAGTTATTCTCGATGTGTACCCCAAGTGGACTGTCCATTTCGGCCGCAGCTGCTTGGCTGGAGTTCGGCGAACGCAGCGCGCCCAGCGTTTCCGGTTCTTCTTCCGCAAAGTCATTTTGATGTAATCAAGCTTTCACAACTCTCGACACTAATGAGAGTGACAGAATGCAGTTGAACGTAACGAATGCAGCTCCTAGACATCTGTTTCTGGGCGTACATCTCGGAGGCCGTGCAAAAATTCTGATCGCGTAAGCCATCAAACAAGTCTTAATGCGGCCGCGCATCTAATGCACCCTTGAAGGTCGGTGCGCGTTCCCTGCATCGTTCTCAAACATCTGGGACTTATTCACACGCCTGTTCAGGCTTGACAAAATCCTGTTTCTGTAAATTTCGTTGACTTTCTTCCGCTGGGAATGTGCTGGCGGGTTCGTTGCATCGACGTGGTCAAGAGCAAACATGACGGCTCAGTGCTTTTTCCACTAACTGAAAACGCTGTGCGGAAATGAACTGTGGATATCTTCTTTAGATGGACACATCAAGAATAGCGCCCCGCACGTAGTCGTATCTTTCTCTCATCCAGAAGTCTCAAGAGTATTGCCTGACATCAACGCTGCCGCGTCCGCCAACCGAACTCGCTGCATAGCATATTCGTGGAGTTCTGGACCCACTACATTGTGCATAGATAAATAAAATAGATAAGTAATATATATATCGATGGGCTAATGCAGTTGTTTCTTCCATTTTTACTCGAGCAAATCGATAAAAAATAGAGAAGTAAAGACAAAGAGAAACGTAGAATAACCGATAGTTTAGCTAGTTGGTAGGTTAAAAAGACACGACGTGGAAACACAGATTCAAGGGCGAAGTCAAGGGAGTGATCAATTATCTGTCAGGTATAGACCATCACACGCAACTCAGTGGGAATCCGCAGTTTTAAGTGCGCAACACTTTAGGAAGCGCAGAACTTTAGAGGCCTGGGCTGTCGTATGCTGTCGTCGTATGCTGTCGTAGCTTGGTGTAACGCCGGCAGAACCACACATAGCATAGCCATCTTTATCCATCTTCGCACTAGCCGTGCCCACTTCCTTCAGGTTGGGTACCTCTATTGCGAAGCTGCCTTAATTCTTTTCTTTTTTTTTTGTCTACCTTCTTTTCCGCCGCTGTACGATTTTTCATTTAGCGGCGTTTGTGGTGTCTCGACTACTCTCTTGTGTCCGTGTTTGCGCGCCCTGTCTTTTTCAAGGCCCCAAAGCAGCCTCTGAAAGTAAAATAAAAAAAAAAGTGAGTGCCTTATTTTCTCTTGGCGTTTCTCGTTTTTTTATTTTTTCGCCGTTCTTCTTAACGCCAGAACGGTGATTCACGTGACTTGATTAGGGCACAAATACTCTCGATTGGTTCATATACGATAAATATCAATTGTGAATTGTCTCTGCTTTGCCATGCATTCGCGCACCCGTTCTTCCTCACCTCGCATGATTATCGTGGACGATTAACTCATTTCTCTGCATTTTGTGAGTTTCCGATTGCGCAAGCGGACATAACTAAGTGTAGCCGACAAGCTCGAAATCCTGATAGACTCAGCGCTTAGTGCTCGTATTCTACGCGTGCTTCATGTAGAAATAAATGTCTAGGAGATATCACCTGTGAGTATTGTAGTGAAAGCGAGAACGAAACCATTGGAAGAGGCGCCGGATTATCTGATTCTGCCAACGGACGAACTCTGCAGCAGAGACAATGCAGCTCTGCAGACAAAAGGTGAGCCCGCTTCCACGACTTTTGTATATTTTTTATTGCGATGGCAATTATATGGACACTCTGTACAGATTTTCATCGTCGCCGTCATGTTCCGTATAAAGTCCAAAACGATAATTTTTGTACGCGCATCATACGCTGCACCCGCGAGTAAAAGCTCGCGAGCGCTAGCGAGGAATACGGCTGAAGCATGCATGAAACAAGCTGCCCATGGCCGTTGCACGGAGGGCGCCCCCCTTGCGGGACTCCGCAGAACTCATTTGCATTAACTGTGAAACTTGACTATCAGGGCGTGGTCTCGAGCGCTGGCGTGCAGGCTATGTCGGCAGGCATCAGCAAACGGCTCGTACATCCTTCTACGCGTTATGTTCTTACGGCTTCGTGCTGTGACCACTGATACGACAAACTGCACGAAAACTGCTTCTTTCCCGGCAGCGGCCGTATTGCGATATACCAGCGCTTTGCAGAGTTATGCGAGATTGGATGAAAAAGAGTTAGCTGCTAGGCTAAGTTCGTCATATTACGAAATGTTGCTATCGCATCCACTGTTTTTTCTCTCCCCACCAACTCGTGCATCTTGAAACTACCCCCCCCCCCCCTCCGCCTATCCGATTAACACCGCGCAGTTGACGCGCCGCAGCCGGCGGTTTTGGTGGGACCGCCGCGCAGGTCTACTTCGATGCTCTACTAAACTGAGCTACAGCGGCGGCGATCCCCATGCCCACTTTATGGTGTATATTCGCATTTTCGCTCAGTTTCAAGATTGCAATAGAAGCAGCACGTGTTGCTTCCCAAGAAAGTTCCGGCCACATAAATTATCACACTCTAACACCGAAGCAGAAAAATTTAAGTTGTGTTAGAGTAAGAAAAACTGTTTTCCCGCTTTTCAGGTAAAAGGAAGGCGCTTAAAGTTAAGGAATAACTCTTATAATGTTGTGTGGAGCTTAAAAGAAAATATATTTGAAATATTTGGCTAGTCACATGGAGAAAATTGTTGAAAATGGGCGGGCTACTTGCTAAGGCTTTTGTCCCCCGCCAACGCTACTAGGCTGCGCCGGCGTACAAAACCGGAAGCCGTCCAGGACCTGTGTTTGTAAACAGCGAAAGGGTCTATATGTGCATTGAAGCGTGGGAGTGTTAGTCAGCGCTACTAGCAACCGAGACGGCGTATGTAGAACACTCTTTTTCTGCCTGTTAGCGTCACGTAACACGGGACGCCAATAGGCAGAAAAGCGGCAAGTCATCTTTTCGTCGACATTCCTTTATTCCCATTTACATTACTATTACTACTAATAACATCCCATCTACTTTCATTGGCATCATTGTCTGTTATTTCTCATTGATATTGTGTCTAACAATGAAAACGAGCATATAAATTTACACTCCTTTTCTTCATTCATAGCGAGGGTCTCGTTCTGGCAGACTTGATGCATGCACCTGGTATGCGAGAGATCACTAAGGCGAAAACCTTTAATGTTTCATGCTCACGTCCGTCCGGTGTCCGTCCGTCCGGTGTCCGTCCGTCCGTCCGTCTGTTCGTCCGGTGTCCGTCCGTCCGTCCGGTGTCCGTCCGTCCATCCGTCTGTTCGTCCGTCCGGTGTCCGTCCGGCGTCCGTCCGTCCGGCTGTCCGTCCGTCCGTCCGTCCGGTGTCCGTCCGGCGTCCGTCCGTCCACACCCCCCACTGCGCATGCGCCAACCCATTAAAAAAAATAAAAAAAACCTCCTCTCTCTCATCTAGGCATCCCTGCCCGCGGCGTCCACATCCCCCAATGCGCATGCGCGTCATCCCCTCTCCTACGCTTCCCCGTCTCTCGCCTCGCGACGCCGATGCAGGCAGCGTCTGCTAGCGAGTTTCTTGGTTGAAAAAACCCACTGCTCGCGCTGCACAACCGTTCACTGGCCACCCCGTATATATGGCACTGTATCTTGACCTGCAAGGTGGTGCCGGTGGGAGATTTCTCCTGTGCGTTGTCGAACAATAAAAATTTGCAGCGTGCGCGTTAACTAAAAGTGGACTGCGGGTCTCTGTGTCCAGTCGGAGTCTTCTGTCTCTCATTGCCCATTAGCAGCGATTGGCATGTTCCAGTAGGAAACACCGCTCCATCACTGCGTGCTTTGCGCCTCCCCAGTTTTCTCTACTGCGCAACGCTGCGATGAGCGCCAGCGTCAACGCCGCCGCCAGTGTAAGCGTTAGCGCCCGCTGCTTTACATCTTACACATGGTTCCCTTTAGCGGGAGATGGTGTAATTTTAACCGATCACGGAGGCTTGCAACACAGCGTTGACAAAACGTGCCCTCAGCAAAGATGACATTACTGAATGTTCTCGCGAAACTGCAGGGATCGCTCAACTCAGGCAGCCATCTTCTATACTATTGGGACAAGGGTAGTGTCCTGGTATCTCGTAAAAGTGCATGGTTTACTCTGGACAATAATGAGCTTTTTATTGCCTGCACGTAATTATGGCATCGTGAGTTTTCATGGTTTTGTGATGACACCCGACAGGAGGCGATTTAAGCGCGGATCGAGCCCTTCTGATAAATGGCGAAAAATATTAGCTCAGAATATTTAATGCCAGGAATATTTCATTTTCGTTTTACCAAAGTCTGCGTAAAAAGTCAGAATGCGGAGTGCTTTTTTTCGCAGCTCTCGTTGCCTTGCGGGATCGTAATGCTGTGGGCATGGTTCTGAAGCTTTAAGCTTATCACTCAAAACCAGTGGCGAATATGGAATAGAAACAGAATGGAAGTGTGATATGTTTTACTGGCCTATCAGATTATTACGCTATAGAAGACATTGTCAAAGAGATTCTGTTATCGGATATAGAAAACATTTATTCTTTTGCATTGGAAGACCAGCTATAGAAGAGGCACCAGCTTTCTTGATATTCATGCAATCGGCGGTCTCAGAACAGAAATTGTTTAAGTAGAATAAAGTTGCCTGGTCCGCGCAAAAAAAAAAAAGAATTTAGAAGATGGAATTTATTATCTGGGGCTTCACGGTCCCAAAATCACGATATGATTATGAGGGACGATGCAGTGGAGGGCTCCGGAAATTTTAACCATCTGGTGTTCTTTACCGTGTGCTCACTTTACACAGTACACGGGTATGTATCATTTCGACTCCATCGAAATGCGACCGCTCCGGTGGACTGGAAGATGGAATGGTAACGGTGCCTACGATGATTATAAGGCGTTGTTCCGAAGGTTCTTATATTGAGCAAAATATCCATTTGCATTTTAAATGGTCGGTAATCTTATCTTTTTTGTTATCATAGAAACGAGAATAACAGAGTAGATGCGAGGGCCATCAAGTAACGATACAGATGCGTTGGCGTAGCCACCGAAACGAATTCGTAGCTATTCTCTGGTGCAATTGTAAAAAAAAAAAGTAATATGCAGATAACATATAGAGGTTAAGACAGTGACAAAAATATCTGAAAAAACTCGCGCGCATTACATTTACGTTAATGAGCAAGTACGTAAAGTGACATCTTGGGAAAAAAAAGAGAACAAAATAAGGAACAGCAGAAAAAATTCCTCGTAACATCCACTTACGATTTGGTCAATTCCGCTGCCGTCGGTACGGCTTCTCAGACGAAGCGCCTCAGTCGCAACTTTAGCCTTAGTAAGCGAAAGAGACAGCCCATCGTGGACATGTAGAACGACAGTCCCTTCTTCCGTGCGCTCTTCGATGATCATTGGGTAGACAGTGTGCGTGTGCTGGTTTCCTGGCAAAAGATTAGCATGTGATCTAAAAGCGACTACTTCGCCTTTTTTTTTTATGGCTCGGTAATTTTTCCGAGTACATTTGAGCGAGTATCATTCGCCACATTATAGCTGCGTTATACGGTAAAACCTCGCTCCTTGCTCTGTGCTTGAAACTTTTTGAAGAGTTTGGGGCGTACTCAGAATGAAGGTGCCGTTGAAAGCAAACAAATTGTGGCAACGCAACACCAGTAACCAGAAAAGACACGCAGGACAAATGGAATTATTTGACTGCTTATCTTTTAAAAAGCGAAGCATTTCTTAGCGAACTGCAGGTACTTTGAGCGTTCCTATCTATCTATCTATCTATCTATCTATCTCGCCGCCTGCGACTGGATGTTGTCGTGATCGCCTCCTTTACCTGTTTACCTGGGGTAGACCAAAATTAGTATGGGAGGGTTAGAAGCTTTGAAGAATACGTCTGGCTCGTTATGACATGAATAACTTAAAAATCCCGTCGCGTTAGTCGTCAAACACTTTCCTCCAGACACGCGAGGAACATGCCCGAATACCACGGGCCGCGGTATGCAGGTATGAGCCACACGTGACCGACAGTTTGTATTTACCCTTGAACGGCGAGAACAGACATTGAAAATTTAAATGCCAGAACGTTAAGAAAAACTGACAATGGCAGTGTTGACCCGTATAATGCAAATAAATATCAGGATCGCAGCAGGAATCGAACACAAGCATTCTGCGTGGCAATCAAGTATTCTACCCCAGAGCCACGCCAGATCTCGAAATGGCTTTGGAAAAAGACCCTATGCAGGCGTAATGTTGGCGAAACGTCAGTTCATATATATTACATATGTCCCATATAATACGGGCGTCAGGTCGAGTTAACGTCATTTGTATGCTTAAGCAGCATCGACTGAACTTGGCCTACCTAATACTAGCCAGGGCTACGATACCCGCATGCACAAGCATTACATATAAGCCTACCACTTTCGGTGTTGGTAATACCCATGTTGCTGTTGGTATCGATACAAAACTATAAAGAAGTTGGTTATATAAAACATATGTGACTTTTCTAGACATGTATGTGCGTACAACGTTTGTACGTATCTTTAGCGTCATTTCACAACGTTTCGCTCCAATAAAAAATTTGAACCACAGTCACCTTCTTTTGGGTCTGATTCCTGCTAAGATCCTAATTTTTTATCTTTGCATTCGTCGGGTCTACGCTGCCCATGGCAGATTCTCTTAACGTTCTCACATTTGCGTTATTAATGTCTGTCCTCACCGTTTCGGGGTAGATATAAACTGTCAATCACTTGTGGCGCATACCCGCGTACCGCTGCCCGTGGTATACAGGTATGTACCACGCGTTTCTGGAAGAAAGGTTTTCACGACGTACACGACAGGACTTTCACGTTATTCATGTCGTGACCAGATAGTCATATTCCCCAAACCATCTTACCCTCCCATATATACAAATTTTGGTCTACACCAAGCTAAATAGGCGATCACGAGAGAACCCACTCGTAGGCGGCTAGATAGATGCGTAGATGGAAACGCTCAAAGTACGTGCAGTTCGCTAAGGAATGCTTCGAATTTAAAATATTAATGTATGCATTGTTAATACACAACGAACGAGAGTACCTGGGAAGCTCATGAATCATTTCCCGCTACAAGTCATTGTACGATTTCATAACTGTGTTAGGATACCAGTGCTAGGGTATGATCAAGTGGCAAATTCGATTAACTTTGGGATGTTTACTTAAACGAACTTGTTTTCTACATTGCTTTACAAGACCACTGCGAAGAAAACTTAAATTAAGAACACTTTTCGAACCCATCCCCTATCACTGTTTACAACTCGTTGCAATATAAATGGAAAACTCATTAAAAAAAAATGCACTGCTTATTTTCCGTGCATATTGGGCAGTCGCGCATGTGCTAGCAGCATTTATTGAAATATACAATGCGCTGGGTAGTGCTGAAGGCTTTCAGGACTAAGATATCATTACACTTTCCGCAGTGACAGTGCTAAACTGACATCAGTGTTTCTTAGATGCTATGTAATTGATGACTTGACCATCAAGCACAGGAGAGAGGTGTCTTTATCAGAAGAACGGAGATTTTTTTCCCGGTGCGTCCATAACCGTAGAATGCTACTCTGCAGTGTATATATAGGAATGAAGAACGGGACTAAGAGATTTCAGAAGAGAGAGAAATAATAATAATAATAATAATAATAATAATAATAATAATAATAATAATAATAATAACAATAATAATAATAATAATAATAATAATAATAATAATAATAATAATAATAATAATAATAATCTAAACAAACGTGAAATGCGCTGGTTAACGTGATAATGTAATAATATTTACAACTCAGATGTCAGACATGTCTAGCCTTTTCTATTTGAAGTACAGCCTTTTTTTTCGGGAAAATTTTTTGTCGTAAGGTCAGAACTTATGCGCTCTTTCTAAAATGCCAGACGAAATTCGATTTTACAGCTTTGGAATAGTTTTTCATTGTCTTGCTGGCCTGAAATCAAAATGAACTGCCAGAAGGCCAAGCGGACTCCCTTTTTGATTGTGCTGAGCAAATACGGTAGAACTTAAGCCGGAAGCGACAAAATGATAGTTAAAAGGGTCATTGAACGCTGTCTTAATTTTAGAATAATTGTAGAATACTAAAAAAGTTAGTTTTGCACAACACGCGACGGTGACTTTGATCTCTAACGAAAGATTTGTGAAAGCACAAGGGCGCTGTATTCTATGTCAAATATAGTTTAGGGATATAGCGCAGCAGCCACACTACCTGAAAAGAGGGCTTCTGAGTCACGCCTGCTTCGGTGCACACAAAGGGCATGATTCAAATCGGCCATCTCTTTAAGCAAAAAATTGAAGGACACTTTGTAAATTCCAGAGTGTGTTCGGCGAACGCCTGTGCCCATTGAGACGGGGTCGGTCAGAATGGAACGCGATGTGCGCGTCTCCCATCTTGTATGATTGCACGCGCTGGACCCAGCTACGCTACGCAAGCAAGGCGCGAGTGCTGTAGAGTCCGACGCGAGGCGCGATCGACGCGAGCGGCGTCCTCTGGCTTGCCCCGGCGGCAACTTGGCACCGTGCCAGGGCACGGACGGAGGTACCGGACGGAAGGATGGACGGATGGACGGACGGACGGACGGACGGACGGACGGACGGACGGACGTGAGCATGAGACATTAAAGGCTTTCGCCTTAATATATTGCAGCAGTTATGTACGCTAGGGTCAAGAACGTCTCACACGTGCTTACCTTACAACTCTGTCAGGTTAGGAAAAAAGGAAGGGGCCTTGCCTAATCGGAAAAAATGGGGGCAAATGAAGTTTGGCGAGTGCGTGTCTCACGCAAAAGCATTATTTTGTTATTTCTTTCTATCCCATTGCAAACTGATCCCTCGTAGCTGTTGCCTTGATGCCCGGGTTTCCGAAGTTTATCCAGCTGCTTAGCAACCCAACATTTCAGCTGCCACAAACACCAACGACTAACACGCGCTCATAGCCAGGCAGCAATGATGTGTCGCAACGTGTAATTATAAACCACCTCGATGAAAGATCACGTTTCTAGATCAGAAACGGCTGACCCCCCCAAATGATTCAGAGAGCATCGATTATTGGAAAACGACGCATGGAAATACGCATACGGCCAGCAGCACTTCGAGTGCCGCATTGCGCTCGCGGATGTCAGTTACCTTTTCTTTTTTTTTGCGTACGATGCCGCAATCTGTGAGTTATAAAATACTAGCTTAAAACGCAGTAAAGATTCAACCTCAGATGCAGTAAACGCAACTCATGTATATTTACAAATAAGGTGGTATAATTGCCAAAATAGAGTAAGCAGTTTACGCATGCTGTGCTACCGAAGGTAGGGTAAGTATCAAAAAGAAAAAAAAAGTATATATATTATGAGATTACGTCCGCTACGATAGTAGAAAGCTTATATTTCAACGCAACCGTGCGAGGCAAAAGCGGCGCAGCCCGCGTCACATACGATAATAATGATACAATAGATTGTATATACAGATGAAACAGATGAAGACGGTTAACTGCACAGTCGGCGCTCCCAAGATAATACTATTTTTGCATTTTATCTTGATTAAAAGGAGAAATAGGTTCTGTGCAGGTTTTCGATGTACCTACGCTTTATCCTATTCCGTTTTGAAGTTCTGTTTCACTTCTAGGATATGTGTTGAACCTCAGCGATGCGCTGAACCCAACTAGGGTGTCTTTGTATTTTATGTTAGCAGGAAAAGGACCAAGTTCCCGATGCAACATCAATGACTACATGAGCTTCATACCAGCAGGGTGGCATGTGGTAGGTGTTAACAATTCCTGATCAATTGGTATTGCCAGGTTGCTATGAATTAAAGAGCACTCTTAAGGCAAACGAATGCAACAATGTGAGAATATCGCAAGATTTGCATATGTACTAAAATACTAGAACGTAACACCAACGCGAGAATCCACTGTTCAACATTTGAGTATCCTGTATGGGCTCTTTCAACAAGAGTGATCATAAAAAAATCTGCCGAAAAGCAATGAGCAAGCTCTCGCTGCCTGATATTTGACTATATTACCCACTGTTTTTTTCTGATTAAAGCAATAAAAATCTCGTTATTGCGAATTTAGTGCAAACCAAATGAATATCTTGATACTGCCTTTAAAACTCGCTGTAGAGGCTTAGCACTTGAGGCGTCATGTTGCGCAGCTCGAGGGTGCCGGTTCCATTACCGCATTCCGGGCTATAGTGGCCGAATTTTGATGGGGGCTAAATGCAAAAAAAAAGAAAAAAAAAGCAATTAAGGCACCTTGGCACTAGGGGTGCCAAGCCTGAAGGAAGTGCGGTGCCGGGCAGCCTTCTTTGTTTCTCTTCGGTTTTCTTTCACTTTCTTTCTCTCTTTCTTTCTTCTTCTCCTTTTCCATTCTTTGTTTTTTCCTCGTTTATTTCTATTTATTTCTTCCTCTCTTTTATCTATTTCTTTGTCTTGTTCTTTCTACTGTTCTTCCAACTTTTTCCCTTTCTCTCTCTTGACATTTCTCGCTTGCTTCCTTTTTTTTCTGCTTGTATACGTGTTTTTGCCTGTGTTTCTGCAAGCGCACTAGTTGTTTTTTTTTGCTAATGCTAAGTGATCAACATCAGGGCGCTCGAAAAACAAGAGCAAGACGACTTCTCCTTGGCGCGAGCCTACGCTCACTTGTCATAACCAAGGCGCTCACAGAACGAGAGGAAGCAGACTTCTTCGCGAGAGCGTGAGCTCAATATGCTACACAAGGAGCGTTACGCCAAGCGACGACGACGGCATACTAAAGCATACGACAGCCTTGCCCCCCTGCAGTGCACTTAAAAAAAAACGTTTGCTTAAATGGAGAGGCACGTTAAAAACACTGAGGCAAACGAAACTGATCTCAACTCCCCGACTGCACCGTGCCTTATAATCATCTCGTGGATTCGGTTAGTAACACACCGGCATTATTACTAATTGATGCGGCCAGTAAAAAAAAAATAAAAATAAATAAACCTTGAAGCTCTCCACGCCTAGGAAATCTGAGCAAACAGCGCAGCAAGCAAGGAAGCGCGACGATAAGCGCTACAACCTGGCGAACGCAGATCGAGTTCTGTTTTCTTCACCTTCTTCGGCTTTCATTTTCCTTCTTTCACCTTTCTTTCTTTCTTTCTTGATCATTTTCTATATTGTCCTCCTTCCTTTACCCCCCTCCTAACTCTCTCATTGCTCCTTTTCACCCTCACCTCTCTTTTTATTTGGTTGGTTGGTAACAACTTTATTGTTAGTCCGGCAGAGCTTTCGCTGACCGGGCCTTAGGTCTCCCACGTGGGGACGTCGAGGCCTTGCCTCACCGCCGCCTCGCGGGCCTGCTGGACGGCCCAAAGTTGGTCGCCGAGACTGGGGCTGCGCAATGCAGCGGCCCACCGCGGCGGAAGGGTTCCGGAATTAGCACCTTGTGGGTTTTTTGTACAATCCCAGAGCATGTGGGTTAATGTGGCTACCTCAATACGGCAGACGTTGCATAGATTTGTCGGGTAAGTTTTAGGGCAGAGTCTGTTATACAATGCGGGGTTGGGGTACGTGCGCGTCTGCAGTTGTCGTAGGGGCCGCCGCCTGCGTCCTGTTAAGCTTGTCGCTGGGTGGAGGGAAGGTTCGGCGGGCCAGGTAGAAGGACTTGGTAATTTCGTTGTAGCTCGTCAAACGGTCTTTGGTGTTGCCCCATAGACGACGGTCGCCGGCGCGGTTCGTGAGCTCGTGCGCCTTGGCGTGTGCCGTCTCGTTTAAGTTGCGGTACGTCTCGGATACCTCTCCCATGTGAGCCGGGAACCACAAGATTCTGGTTTGAAGCTCTACCTCACTCTGGACTTTGCTATTGCGCAGGACTCTGGCCGCTCGTTGCGAGATCCATCCTTTGGCGAAGTTTCTGACTGCTTGCCTCGAGTCGCAGAGGACAGTCGCGCATGTCGGATCCGTGAGCGCGAGCGCCACCGCGACTTCCTCCGCTTCTTGTGCGTACTCGCACGGTATACTTGCCGATATTCTCACTTGGCCTTTGCAATCGACGATCGTGACCGCGAAGCGCGAGCGTTCTGCGTATTCAGCGGCGTCAACGAACCGCGTCCCCATTTCGTCCCCGTAAGTGTGCAGGAGAGTTCTTGCCCTGGCCACTCTTCTGCCCCGGGTGTGTTCTGGGTGAACGTTCCGTGGAATCGGATCAACCCTTAGCGTTTGTCTGATCGCGTCTGGAACAGCGACTTTCTGACCTTGTTCGGTGTGGTAACGGATGCCGAGAGTTTCCATAATCTGACGTCCCGCTGTCGTGCCCGATAGTCTTTCCAGCTGTGAAGTGCGCTGCGCCTCGGCGATTTCGTTGAGCGTGTTGTGAACTCCAAGTTCAAGCAACAGGTGCGTGCTGGTGGACTCGGGTAGACCCAGTGCTACCTTGTACACCCGGCGGATGAGGACATTGATCTTGGCTTCTTCTGCCTTGTACCAGTTGTGGAATGCCGCGACGTACGCAATGTGGCACATGACGAAAGAGTGTATAAGTCGTATGAGGCTCTCTTCTCTCATTCCGCTTCTTCTGCTAGTGACCCTCTTAAGAAGTCTCATGGCGTTAGTCGTTTTGTGCTTTAGTTTAGCGATCGTCTCGCCATTAACATCGTTGGCCTCGATTATCATGCCGAGGACCCTTATTCTTTTTACTATCGGGATCGTTGATCCATTGCTCGTGCGTAGCCTGATCTCTTCGTATTCTCGCCTGGTTGTCGCCGCTATTCCTGCGGCCCCGAGTGGTCTACCTCTTTTAGTGGGGCGGTAGAGTAGGAGTTCGGACTTTTTCGGCGAGCATCGTAGTCCCGTTCCAACGAGATATTCCTCTATTGTGTCTATTGCTAGTTGTAGCGCCGTTTCGATGTCGCCATCGCTGCCTCGGTGCACCCAGATGGTAATATCGTCAGCGTATATTGTGTGCCGGACTTCTTCCAATTCTTGCAGTTTTTCCGCGAGCCCGATCATGACCAGGTTAAAAAGCGTAGGCGAGATGACCGAGCCCTGCGGGGTGCCGGTGCTTCCCAGCGTATGCTCTTCTAGCTGGAGGTCTCCTGCAACTAGAACGGCTCGTCTGTCCGTCAAAAAATCTTTCACGTAGTTATACGCGCGTAAACCGAGGTTTTGCCGTGAAATTTGGTGCAATATTGCCGAGTGCGCGATTTTATCGAATGCGCTCTCGAGATCGAGGCCAAGAATTGCCCTGGTGCCACTCGTCTTGCCATCGAGCACGTGGTGTTTCAACTGAATCATTGCATCTTGTGTGGATAGCTGTGGGCGGAATCCGATGATTGACGATGGATACGCCCCTTTCTGCTCTAGATGGGCTTGCCAGCGGTTAAGCAGAGCGTGCTCCATGGTCTTGCCGACACACGACGTTAGCGATATGGGGCGAAGGTTGTCGAGGCTCGGCGCTTTACCGGGTTTTGGGATAAGGATCATTCTTGCAGTTTTCCACTGCTGCGGGAGGCAACCGCGCTGCCAGCAGTCGTTGATGTATTCCGTCAACTGTTCGACGGATCGGTCGTCGAGATTCTTCAGGGCGCGATTCGACACCCGATCGGGACCCGGCGCCGATCTGCTGTTGAGATTGTGTAGCGCCGTTCTGATCTCTTCTACGCTGAAGTCCTTATCTATTTCCTCGTTGGCGTCCCCCCTCATACGGGCGGTGTTGCACAGTCGAAGTGTGTGATAGGTACTTCGCTCGTAACCGGGTAGCCACTGCATCTTTACCGTGCTTGTCGAGCTCCTTGTGTAACAGACGTGCAAGGCAGTCCCTCTGATGGGACTTCGTCTTCGTTTCGTCCAGCAGGTATTTGAGCAGGTGCCACGCTTTGCCGTTGTGTAGTTGATCATCCACTTCGTTACATAACTCGTCCCATTGCTGGCGGGTGAGCGTGCGGCAGTGTTCCTCGATGTTGCGGTTGATCTCCGCTATTTTCTTTCTGAGCCTCCGATTGAGCCTCTGTCCCTTCCATCTTGCCAAGATTGAGTTCTTCGCCTCGATGAGATGCGCCAGGCGGCTGTCCATCTTGTCCGTTTCGACCTCAGTTTCGATTGTCTTGGTTGAAGCTTTGGTGTCCGCTACCAGTGAGCGGGCCCACACTTCAATGTCCGTGATCTTATCATTTGCAGACTCTTGTTGCCCTCGTTTCTTTCTGAAATCTTCCCAGTCAGTCCATTCAAATTTGCGTTTAGTGTCCTGCGCTTTGTCCGGTGTCGGCACGTGGATTTCGATGATCATGTGGTCGCTCCCCAGGTCGACGGATGTGTTTTTCCACGTGGTGGCTGCCGCCCCGGCATTTCTGACGAATGTCAGGTCCGGGGTCGTGTCCCTAGTGATGGAGTTGCCTATTCTCGTCGGGTGCACCGGATCCGTAATTAACGTAAAGTCCAGTTCCAGCGCGTCTTGCCCGAGTTGTCTTCCCTTGGCCGTGCTGTATCCGTAACCCCACGCCGTGTCTGCCGCATTGAAATCACCCCCTGCAGTAAGCGTCCGGGACCCGGCAATCTTGAGCGTCTTCTGAAGCAACGCCCGGAATCGTTGACGCTGTTTCGCCGGGCTACTATAGACATTCAGTAGGAATATGCTTTCTTTCCTCCGCTTAGTGGGTACCAATTCGATTAGAGCGTGTTCCATCTGGACGCCGCTTAGTTCGTGGTCAACGAATGTCAGACGCTTCCTTACGAACGTGCATAGACCCCTTCCCTCGATTTTGCTGCGGTGCGCTTTGTAGCCTGTTAAGGTAGGCGCGTTTGTAAGCGTTTCTTGGAGTAATATTACGTCCGGTTTTCGTGTTGAATGCCTGATGTGTTGCTGTAGAACTGCCTTTTTGCCGGTGAAGCCGCGGCAGTTCCACTGCCATATTACTATCCCTTGATTAGCGTTAGCCATGATGCGGGTTTAAGTTACCCGGCTGCCCTTGAAGGGTGCTCGGTCCCGCGTCGCTGCTCGCTGTTACGTGCCCATGTTGCGTGAATACGGGGTGATTCATTGTCATCTGCATGCTTCCCTCGAGGTTAGTGGTCCTGTTTGCGAGCCCGAGGACTGTTGCGTGTAGTGTCTCAATGGTGCTTTGCATGGTGCGCAGCATTTTCTTGATGTCCATAATTTCTGCTCGTGCCTGGCTCTCGGAGCTTCCCTCGTAGTCTTCTGGTTGCATCGCCCGTTTTTTAGGAGCTGGAGCGCCCGCGTCTGAAGCGCCCGCGTCTGGAACGCTTGCCGGCACCGGGAGTTTTTCGTGATGTTTGTTTTGTTCCGGCACGGCACGATCGCGTCTGAGTTCTCGCACCTCTTGCATTAGCTTTTGGATCAACTCGCGCATTACCGCGTTCTCTTTTCTTAGTTCCTCTACAATGGCAGTATTCATGGATTGAGTTTGCTCTGGGACTATAGGTGCTTTACCGAACCCCTCCCGCGCAGTGCCCCGAACCTTGTCCGCCCAGCTCACCTTGTCTACGGGAGCTGGCGTCGTGGGCCTGGAGCTTGCCGGAGCTCGGTTGTGCCTTGTCTTGCTGCGAGACCGGGACTGGCTACGCGACTGTGACCTCGATTTTGGTCTGGCCGTCTCGGTGGCCAGGAAGTCGTGCTGCGTCAGTTGGTTAATTGCTGATCGGTGCTCCCATCGTCGTCTGCGAATCACGTACGGAGTCTTGTACCTTTCTTTGCAGGCCTTGTCGGCGGTCATGTGGGCGCCGCCGCACAGGTTACACTTGGGCGCGCACTGGTGTTCGTGGTCGGGGTTACGGAGGCCGCAGCCACGGCAGATGCGGTTGGCAGGATTTGGGCAAACGTCCATACGGTGGCCGAGGCGGCCGCACTGATAACAGATGTCAATTTGCTTGCGATACAAAGTGCAAGGGACGAGCGTTGAGCCGTACCTGACGAACTTGGGCACCTTGAGTCCGTCGAACGCGATGACAACCGTGGATGTATTGCCTATACGTTTGGCCGCCAGTGCCAGAGGGTTTCTCGTGTTTACGATGTTCTCGTCCAGCGCTCGGGGTCCGTCCTCAATAGGGATGCCTCGGATCACTCCCTTGGTTGTATTATCGGGCGCCGTTTCGTACACGTTGACTTCGTGCAGCTTTCCTTGGATGTGAATCTGCCGCATTTTGGCGTAGCGGTCCGCGTTCGCTCGTTTCGGAGTGCTCATGACGACTATGTTCTGGTGAGAGTTAGGACACACCGTGTCTTCTGCGCTTTCTTCTTCCGTCATACTGGCAGCCGCGAAGATGGCGGCGGTAACTACCGGGGCGCCGACCTTGACGATGTCGAGGCCGCCTTGTGGTCGCACCACAATCTTGATATCCTCTTTCGGTAGCTTGGGCATGCGTCCCGCCTTGATAACTTTTCCTCTGACATTCTTGGGTTTTGTACCTTGCCGGCCGATGCCGAGCTTGTTCGGGCTTGCGTCGATGTCGTTTGGCGAGTCCGCCGCGCGGTGCCGGGTTCTCGAACGCCGCGTTCCGGCGGTCTTCCATCCGGCGTCTTCGGTAATTTCTTCGGCGGAAATGTCTTCCCCCATCACTTGCACATTCATTCTTGAGTCGCGTTCATCGGCTTGTGCTGTTTCATTGGAAAGAGTCCGCATACGTGGCACCGTGTCCATCGGCGACACGCAGCTGTTGCGCCGGCTAGGCCTAGCGTTAGGCGTTCACGCCTGGACCCAGCGTGGCTGCGGCTCGGTCGTAGCACAGAGTTCAATAACTCTACGAAAGATGATGGCCCACCTCAAAATCGGGTATCCGTCGATTCCCGTCGACCTCACAGATCCGTTAGTGAAATATTTCCGGTGAAACACGGTTGAAATCGCTGCTTGATCATTTGTAGAAGCCGGAGCCGATGAAGCACGTCCGCTCCCTTCGGCGATCGCAGCGCCCTCCTTTTATTTATATCATTTATTTATAATACCCTCCGGGCCAAATGGCATTACAGAGGGGGGGTGGGTTTTTACAGAAAAAAAGAATTGAACAAAAAGCAGTGAATACAGTTAGAGAGTACAAAAAATCTCGTGTAATACAATTTTGGCTAGCAGATTTTATACTAATACATCTTAGCTAATACATCACAGAACCTAGTTGTACGCGGTTAGCTAATGCATCATGGAACAAATGGTTATCATTAATAGTAACAATGTCACCGAGAAGTCTGTTCGACTCCTTTGATGTACGAGGCAAAAATGAATTGAATAATGTTGCTGTATGGCATCAAGGGATGCCTCCTTTGTGATGGTGACCATTGCGACGGGATATGTGTTGTGGTCATAGAAGCAGTTGGTCATGGAGGATGGAATGGTGATATATCTTGTATAATAGTCATAAACGTAAAACATTTCTACGAGATGTTAAATAAAGTAGTGCAAGGGAAGTTTTCATGGTTCAAATGTACGCTGTTGTGTTATAATAAACAATATCGAATGAACTGATTTATTATGAACAAACTCCAGGCAAGATACTAGATTATCATAGCTTGGATGCCATACGGCTGCAGCACATTCTAGTTTACAACTTATTGGTGTTTTATAAAGCTGCAAATTTAAGCCACTTGTGGCATTAGAAAATTTATGCGGTTAATAGCCAAGCATGCTGTTATCATTGTTAATAATGTATTCAATATGTGGTGACCAGTTTAGACTAGTCGTGATGTGAGCTCCAAGATACTTGTAAAGGTTGACAGAATCCACTGGAATGTTATTAAGATGGTAAAGAAGTGAGGTAGTGGAAGTTCTAGATAGACGCATGATTTTGCACTTTTTAATGTTTAGGTCCATTACTCATTATTCACGACAGTTAAATATAGCGTTAAGGTCAGACTGTTATATGTTAATGTTATTATCGTTAGCAATTTTCCAAAAATAATGCAGTCGTCAGCAAAGAGATAAATTTTAGATGTTATAACTGATGAGAGGTCATTAATATGAATGAGGAACAACAGTGGACCTCAGAGAAAGACTTGTGCAACACCTGAATGAACTTCATGAAAACAAGAATTACGGACATAGTAACGTATGTGGAACATGAACGCGCCTGTGGAGGTTTGACGATCGCAGTGTTCTTAGACATCAAAAGGGCGTTTGATACCGTCAGTCACACTCATGTTCTGCTAAGTATGTTAGACCTCGGAACTGCGGCAGGTCCTTGCGGTGGATCTCTAAATTTCTATCAGGTCGCAAAATATTCATTCAGACGAGCGAAGGAAAGAGTGCAGAACACGATGTCAGGCAGGGAGTGCCACAGGGAAGCGTCCTGAGCCCTCTTCTTTTTATCTGTGTCATGGCTGATTTAGCAAAAAGACTGCCTTCTCAGTTGAGATTCTCTTTATATGCAGATGATGTGTGCATTTGGGCATCTGGGACTGACGTTCAGTTAATTCAGATGGCGTTGCAAGAGGACATAAATGTAATTAACCACTTTTTAAAAAAAAAGAGGAATGGTTCTATCACACGCAAAGACAGCTGTGTTACCCTTCACCCGTAGGAAGTTAAAAAATTTCAATCTTAATTTAGAAGGAAAACCACTAATGATTGTGACGCAGCAACGATTTCTCGGAGTAATACTTGATCGGCAATTATCCTGGACACCTCACATAAAGAAACTCGAAAGCGAAGTAAATACGCTAGTGAATATACTCCGCAGACTTGCTGGAACATCTTGGGGCGGATCGGTATCATCCATGCTCGCTGTTCACAATGCATTAATACGACAAAAAATTGCATACTCTGCAGCAGTCTTACACGGCATTTCCCACACTTCAGAGGAGCGACTTCAAAGACTATTAGCTAGGGGACTGCGCGTCTGCCTAGGTGTTCCACGAGCGACTTCCAGCAGCCTCGTAATAGCCGAGACTCGCCAATCGCCCTTTCCAGTCATGAGAACAATCGAAACATGGCGGCATTTTTTTCGCTTACAGACGCAACACAAAGACCACCCATTGGCACTGGAGATTTTACGAAGGGATAAAAGCAATGTTAATGAAGCAATACGGAACAATCTTCATATATTACCAAGGAATGAATTTTGGAGCTCTGAAGTTGACTATCCTCCGTGGCTGCTTACAATACCAAGCATTGAATTGTCAGTAGATGGTATCATCCGAAAAAGAGACATGTTCATTCAAGCTGCTCAACAACTAGCGCTTTACCAGATACACATGCGATATCCAGGGTACATACATGTTTACACAGATGGCTCAAGTATTCCAACCTATTCGACATCAGCATTTATAATACCACACCTCAATACGCAGGAATCATATCAATTATCTAGCGCGACATCATCTACAACAGCTGAGCTATTCGCTATTCTGTATGCTATCAAGTATATAAACTCAGCAGCAGACGCGAGAAAATGGGTAGTTTTCAGCGATTCACAGGCCGCATTATCATCACTCTCCAGTACAAACACGACGGTAATCAGGGATAGTGTAATATATGAAACACTTAAAGAGCTCACAAAAGCAAGCCAGGCGAAACATGAGATAAAATTCCAGTGGATACCTGGACATTGTAACATTCCTGGTAACACAGCTGCCGATGAGGCCGCACGACAAGCACATCGTAAAGATGTTACTGTTTCCTTACCAATTTCGAAAAATGAATTGCGAAGTGTTATAAAGGCAACAACTTTCCGAATGAGTAAAAATACTTGGTTTGACCAAAACTCAAAGAGCTGTGATTTATATCATATTGATCCATTCATTGAATTCAAAATTACGCTAGCATTAGATAGAAGTATCGAAACACTTATTCACCGGTTAAGGCTAGGCACCGCATACACAAAACATTTCTAACACAGAATTGGCAAAAGTGAAACTCCCGAATGCGAATGTGGATTTGTAGATGAAGATGTATGTCACCTTCTTATGGACTGCCCACGCCATGACACACCGAGACGCCGTCTTAAATCGGAACTATTGGTATTAGACCGCAGACCGTTCAGTATCAAGAAACTTCTGGGCCCGTGGCCAACCGGAGCTTTACAGAAGTACGCTCTAAAAGCGCTAAAACGTTTTTTAGAAGACAGCGGAATTGCTGGCAATTATTAAGAAATAAGGAACTTATATTCATATAAGCACACGTCTTACTTGTAATACGCACTATTATATGACAGGCATCATATATGTGTGCTGAAGTGCATGCTATGTGTGAATGCTGAAGTGCATGTGACTGTTATGTCCACATGAACGATTTCATCCCCATAAGGGCTAGACGTGTTGACTGCTTTGTTGAGCCGGTGGGACTCAATGATGACCAGATACATCATCAGAGACATTATTCATTGGCATTCGGACATTTTCTTATACGTTGTGATGGTGTTGTTATGTGCGTGTGAGTGTGTTTTTACATATGTGTGCTCTTGCGTTTTATTTTCCATGTACTGCTCTTTGTTTTTTTCTTTGTTAAGATGTATATTCAGTACTCACTCAAGGGCAAAGGAGTAGCCGGCGCCTGACTTGTGCACCAACATCTCCTTTACATATCATATCAATAAAAAAAAGACCGTTTGCAGAAACGAAAACTGTGATCTCTTATTGAGAAAACATTCAACCCGCTTTTATAGGTTACCGTCAAGATTTAGTTGGTGTTGTTTGTAAAGTGGGCAACCTTGTCAAAAGCTTTTGAAAATTCTAGAAAAATGCAATCGGCACGCGATGATTTATGAAGAATCTGATGTAAGGGATAAGTGAATGATATTAACGGCGTTTCACATGTATATGTTTTGTGGAAGCCATGTTTTGTTGACGTGAACAATGAATGTGATTATAAAAAATTGAGTAGGTTAGTAAATATTATATTCTCGAGCAGTTACAACAAATACTAGTTTGAAAAATATTTTTATGACCAGATTTATGAGTTTGAACGACTTTTCCGATTTTCCATTCACTAGGAATAGCAGAAGTATCGAGTGACCGTTGAAAATTTTCAGTTAGTATAATGAAACTGTAAGCGAAAGCACTTTTCAAAAATTTTGTGTTAATGCCATGATAACCGGGACAATAATCATTCTTAAGTGCTTCTGTGAGTCATACAACTGCAGGAGGTTTAATAATCACTGATAACATGGGTGGATAAGTCTGTGAACTCGTGCTAATTAATTCATTACGGTCACCTCTTGCTATGCCATGTGCTATACGCGGCTATGCTTAGGCTTACCGTCTCGCGTCCTCCTTTTACTACACGTTCACTTCCCCTTCCCGGTCCCTTGCTAAACTATACTATACAAGGCTATGCCATGCTTCACCCTCACCCTTCTTTCTTTCCTTCCTCCTCACCGTCACTTCCTTCTTCCACCTCTTGGCTATACTGCATGGCTATGCTACGCTAGGAGCTGCTGGGCACATACCCACTGTCTGTGGCGCTTACCCACCGAGTTTTCTAATACGACACCGGACCTTCCTCAAGCTCAAATGCCTTCGCTGTTGATAGCTACGGGATGGCCAGTTTCACCGTTTTTGCCTTCGCTTTCGGTAGGGAACAGCTACTTGCTTATAGTAACCATGAAAAGGGAAAGAGGAACAGTCGTTAGTTATCAGGTGAGCTCTATGCGAGATTGTGCAAAGGCAGTGAGCACAACGTGGAATTCATTTTCACAATAAACCTGGCAGCGATACAAGAAATATACAGTGGCTTACTGAAGTTTATGAACGTAAACAGTTCTTCACAAGTGTTCTATGTGCTAGCACATGTTATCGTTCCCTTATTGGAAAGTTTACAGGTAATGATGTTATTACATAGAAAATGTGTTTTCACCAGTCAATTCGCCCTTATAGGAGTATATACGATAGCAAAAAGACGAGCTTGACACTCGCTTTCCTATGACTTCAACGAGAAGCATTATTATATGATGCATTGATTTAAACGCCACGAGCAGTTAGGAAATTTTTGCTTCCCGTTGTCTTGTAAATAATTTCGTCTCATTTTGCATTCTCGTGAAAACATGCAGTGCAAAGTGGCGAGTCATCTCAACATAATTAATTTAAAGCATGATAACCTATCGTCATAGTAGTAATAACGCAAATAATCACATCGTTAAAAGAGACAGTACTTACCTGTTGCGACTTCCAGTAGAAAGCATATCAGCAAAGGGAACAACATATTGTCAGCTGCACTAGACAATTGAACTATCGCGATATATACTCGCTAGTACACCCTCTCCCGAACGTCGACATTTCCTTCGGGTGATGTGTCAAGAAACTCTGGCGATGTTGTTCCCATGTGGAAGTACAAAATTATCGGCCTTCAGAAAGCGCGTATTTTTTGAAAATGAGGTACAAGCACATTTTGTGGTGCAATACGGCATGACTATAATGAGTGATACAATGGGAGTGAGTAAACAATCCATTGTGATATACATGGGATCCATTGAGCGGTTCATACGCTGGAGAAATATGTTGCCAACATGAGACGATTGAGGATGCAAAAGCTAGCACAACTCATGACCCAGCTTACTGGCAAGACGCTTAACTAACGAGAAAACCAACGCGCCTGTCAAAAATGAGCTGAAATTGATTTTTAATCTTGGTTCTTCATGCGTACGTCTAAAAAGGGAAATTTTACGTAGGTATGGGGCAGTGGTTTTCGATGCGGCAAAGTGAATCTGGTATTCAGCAAAATTTCATACTGCCGATAACATTCTTTCTGACTTTTAGTTCGTAGATGTTTCTTTTATGCAAACTAAATCACCACTTCCTTCGTATTTTTTGGCTTGCTGATTTATTTAGCGCAACCAGTGCGTACTACTCCACGTTTTGTTTTTCTTGGGTGGTGGTGGTGGTGGTGAAAAACATTTATTTAGACTATTTACAAGAGAGATAGGGGCGGCCTGAAGGGCCGACCCTGTACAAACTCTAGGAGGAGTCCCTAGTCCGGGACCCCTGTGGCTTCCGCGGCGGCACGCGCCGGGGCCACGAGGGCTCTTTGACCCTCCAAGGCCGAGCAGCCGAGCAGGGCAGCCTCCCAGCTCTCTCGGGTAGGGGGGTGATGGGGAGGTGATTGGGGGGGACCGCCGGGTTAGACGGGCATGCCCACACCATGTGGAAAGTATCCGCAAGCGGATGACCACAGTGTGGCCATTCCCCGGAGAAGGCCGCATTGAAATGCTTAAGTATCGCCGGGCACAATACTGTGTTGGTGTATAAGCGTAAGAGCCAGCGCTCGTCAGCCTTAGTCAGGCCCGGCGCCGGGGGGCGGAAATCGGAGCCTGTTCGATTTGTACATCGCTGTGATGTCGCGAAATGAGGTGACTGGATTGGGTTCTGGATCGTCAGGCGATGGAGGGCGAGGAGGTTCCCGGGAATCAAGCGCGCGGGCCGAGGCATCGGCAGCCTCATTACCACCTAGTCCTGCGTGAGCTGGGGTCCAGATGACTAAACGTGTATTTGGGCGGTCCAGATAATAACAACCCTTCAGGGTTTGAGCAGTGCGATTGGTGATGCGACCTTTCGTAAGATTTTGGCACGCACTCCGCGAATCGGTAATAATGATCCGAGATGCGGGGTCCGCTGCGGCGAGAGCTATGGCGACTTCCTCCGCGTGAGTAATGTCCGGGACTCGAAAAGTGAGCCCGTGAACAGGCACGTTTTGATGGACTACGGCTGCGGTGTACCACCCCCCGTGGTGAGGGCCAGATGCGTCTGTGTAGAAGACTCCAAGACGGGACCCATAGCGTCCTTGCAAGGCTGTAACCCGCGCAGTTCGCCTGCCTTCATGAGTCTCCCTAGCCATGTTTTGGGACAGAGGCTGGATAACCAACGCAGCACGCCAGTCCTCCGGGATCGTGGTCCGCTCTTCTGCCTGATAGGTGTAGGAGATGTGCAGATGGTTTAAGAGACATCTTCCAGCGTGCGACTTGGTAAGCCGCAGGTACTGGTTGTTGAGATGGGCCTCTTTGAGTTCCCCGTATGTGTTGGTCATGCCCAAATCTGCAAGACGCTGGTTAGACGTCGAGATCGGGAGGTCAAGGGCGCGCTTGTATATCTTGCGGAGAATGCCTTCGAGCGTGTTCGCATCACATTTGCGCAAACGTAGGTAGGGTGTCGAATACAGGATTCAACTGGTCACAAAAGCGTTGGCGAGGCGCAGAGCATCGCAGCTTCTGAGACCGTACGTAACTTGCGCATGGTTGTATCGACTTTCCGGCTCGTGTGTATGAAGAGCCCCAAGACGCGGATTTCTTCGCGTTCCGGGATTGGCCCGGTCCGTAAGGAAAGTGCGATGTGTGTCGTGTCTTTTGGTTTGGGGCGAAGATGCACATACTCCGATTTTGTTGGCGAACATTCTTGGGCGCTTCCGTAAGTGCGTGATAGAATATAATAATTATCAAACGAGAACTTATACCTCGAAGTGCGTATTTCAGGAACATACATGCCAGGAGCTTGTCTATTCGCGCTTCTGTGGAGCTCAAACATATTTCCATCGCTTCATCCCTTTTCACCTGTTCAAAGCATCAAAACCTTTTTAAAGAGCCCCGACAATTCAAGACAACTCGGTGGTTCTTGATTTACGAGCTCATGCCCCTGCAAGCATAGGTAAAATAAAACAGGGCCGTAGGAGCCTATATGACATTGTGATGGCCTGCGAATTGGTACCAGTGGATAAAGTATACTAGAGAATCATTTCACGAAAACATCTCAGCGTCGACTTGCATTAACTCCATGAGCAACGGCTTGCATTAACTCCATGAGCAACGACTTTGGCACGCCTTTAACTATATATCCTTTATGACACAACCTACGAAATACTTTTCTCTGTAGATAGTTGCTACGAAGGCAGGATCTGGTATGCGCCAATGCTGGGTGTTTCAAGAAATAAACTGACTTTGAAAGGAAAAGTGAGCTAATTAGTATGGATTCATGCTTATGACTCTACAGCGATCACAAAAAGGACAAGGGACAGAAGAAGTGCACATGACTTGCGCTGACTTTCAACTGAATTTTTATTCCGAAAAACACAAAAAATAACAAGAAAAAAGTCATCGAGTTACGTGACGTGTGCTCCAAACGAAAATAACTTTCGTGGCTGTTTACCCCCTTAACAAAAAATGCGCACAACGAACTCTAAGTCAAATTGCCGCACGTATTGACAAAATATTCGTATTCTTTATTTCAAAGTTCAATCGATGGCTGGCTAACGCATCTTTCGTTGCTTCTTCTGATGTGGGAGGCATCGATAATCTGTCGGGCAAACTTATTCTTATGTATAGAGAGAACCGTGGTGTCGGTAAAGTGTGGTATACACCCACACTCACGACAATGATATGCTAAGTGAGAGTTCGTCCCTTGTGTTAATGAACGCTTATGTTCACCCAATCAAACAATCAGGCACCTTCTACTCTGCCCAATGTAAGATCTGCCGCACGAAAACGGGATCTGATGCACAATTCTTACGTCGCAGTGAACAAACTTGGACGTGTCTTTAATACCTCATTCGCTTTTGATTTCCTTTGACGCTCTCCGCTGTGAGAACTTGTTCACGCAGGCGCACATACCGTACAGCTTGTTTAGGGAGGTAAATGCAAAAAAAAACTGTAACGCAAACAAAGGGAAATTGACAACCACACGTTTGTAGCACGAAGCCACTGGGAAATCCATGCGTATTTTGCAGAAAGCTTCTTAGTTGACTAAAAATTCATTCTGGTACGATGATCAAACCCAGGAGGAAAGCATTTCCGGTGCGGTCGCTCAATAAATTGAAATAAACAGAAAGCTAGCTACTGGCAGCGCGAGCGCGAATTAATTCACCGCTCAAAGCACGGGGACACAAAATGTTGCACAAATTGGCGGTTGTCAATTTTCCTCTCTTAACCCTTCCACCACCTTGCAGAATCCCGTGGAAACTGTTTGTAAAGGAAATATACATCACCATTAGTCTTCTTCTAATAACGACCACGTGCCATCTCGCTTAACCACATACATAGATCGTAACGGTTCCCGCAGTAAACCTCCTGACTCCACAATCACACATTTATGTCATACAGTGCACATACTTTTCCTTTATTTCTTCACTCTGAATTCAATACACAGTGCTGGAAAGTAATCTCTACTTATACTTTCATCAACCTTTTTTGCGGCTATACATTTCAAGTTCACTTTCTCGTCTGCACACACCCTGGAAACATTTCTGAAATAAAAAAGAAATTATCGAGTGGCCAAACCAGAAGTTGCGTGGATAATACAAAACTCGACTAAACCAATAGCCTATAAAACGCTTGCAAGGCCCTAGATTGAGCAGATAAATAACATTTTTTACCCTCAGGAAGCTAATTTTAATGATATTGTGAAATCCAATGAGAACGGTGCCTCCAGCTTTATTATCTCCAATTGCTTGCATAATATCATAATGTCTAGTAGCATAGCTTACCTGGCCCTTCCTCCGTTTGCCTGTAATGCAAAATTTCACGTCTGTCTTTTTATCATAAGTTTTTTTTTCTTTTCCTCCCCACCGGATAATACTTTCGGACACTCCGCCAATGTCATCGCCAGGCGATATATCCCGACCATACTTTCCAAAAGAATATATTTCTACATAAAACAAGAGACTGGAGCAACCTCGTCACATCGTCATGTCAACAAATGAACCCCAATTTAAGACAGCCGTAAATAGCCGTTAATTATGTTAAATGGAACTGCTACTTGCTCACCCCTGATACAATATCCGTCTGGTAACCTTGATCGCTTTCTTTACTGTTTTTTCAATCGCCCTCATCCCTTTCTGCTGTGCTGGGTAGCATACTGTTTATGCTAAACTGGTTAAAATTCCTTCCCTTCCTCTCTCTTTTGTCATTCTTGCTTCCTTAATCTGTAAGTAAAAAAAATTACACCATCTCCCGCTAAAGGGAACCATGTGTAGATGTGAAGCAGCGGGCGCTAACGCTTACACTGGCGGCGGCGTTGACGCTGGCGCTCATCGCAGCGTTGCGCAGGGTAGAAAACTGGGGAGGCGCAAAGCAGGCAGTGATGGAGAAGTGTTTCCTACTGGAACATGCCAATCGCTGCTAATGGGCAATGAGAGACAGAAGACTCCGACTGGACACAGAGACCCGCACTCCGCTTTTAGTTAACGCGCACGCTGCGAATTTTTATTGTTCAACAACGCACAGGAGAAATCTCCCACCGGCACCACCTTGGAGGTCAAGATCCCTTGCCATATATACGGGGTGGCCAGTGAACGGTTGTGCAGCACGAGCAGTCGGTTTCTTCAACCAAGAAACTCGCTAGCAGACGCTGCCTGCGTCGGCGTCGCGAGGCGAGAGAGGGGGGGAGCGTAGGAGAGGAGAGAGAGGGGGTGACACGCATGCGCAGTGGGAGTGTGAACGCCATGGGCAGGGATGCGTAGAGGAGAGAGGGGGGAGCGTAGGCGAAGAGAGAGAGGGGGGGACGCGCATGCGCAGTGGGAGTGTAGACGCCGCGGGCAGGGATGCCTAGAGGAGAGAGGGGGGGAGTGTAAGAGGGGAGAGAGGAGGGGAGGCGCAGTGAGGTGTGGTTGCCGCGGAGAGGGATGCCCAGAGGAGAGAGAGGGGGAGAGGAGGTTTTTTATTTTTATTTTTTTTAAAGGGTTTGCGCATGCGCAGTAAGGGTGGGCACGCGGCACACCACCACCACCACCGGATTAAGCTTCGCCATAAGATGCTTCGCATCTAATACATTATTTATTACCCCTTAATATTTTTATTAATAAAACGCATTTAATAATTAATTGTTGAAAACATTGTTTAATAATGAATAAACAGTAAGCCAGATGCCAGATGTTCCCAGTGTGTGGGTTTTCTTGTTGTAGTTGGCTGTCAACATTAGACTAGGGTAGGAAAGCATCATCCCGCTTGGCCGCATACAACCCTTTCAAAACACTCGATCCAGATTGGGCGCTTTTATGAAATTATGGCACGCACATGTGTTCGCGCGCATTTCGGCATTTGGAAGCTCATGGTGCAAAACACTGCGGACTATAAATCGCCTCGATGAGTTACCTCACGTTGACGCCACAAAAATGTGACTGATTTCACTGTGCATTAACACAACGAAAAAGAAACGGTTGTTGCCTAATGCTCATGGTATATGGTTCTTGCTCTTGTAATCACAAATCAGCTACGTTCAAGATAACTTCATTATGTTACGTTTTATCTTGGTGAAGATCTGAAAGGCATCAGGAACGCGGCACCTGTCACGTTCAGCCAGTATCGCTTCGCTCGCTGATAAAGCATCACATCAGTTGTCGTTTGGAATTCCGAGAAATAATGACTTTTCATCAGGCTATTTAGAAATATGGAACTGGGGACTATTATAATATACACGAGGAATTGTATATGCAGCACGAATTAATTTAGTGAGCGTCTATATCACCGACGGGAAGTTTTTTTTTTTTTTTTTTGTTAGGAATCGTTTTCTCTTACACACTAATTTCAGCGTTAGCATTAAATATAACAAATAATTTTCCGCACTCTTTCTTTGCTTTGAATACTAGGTGCTTTTCGGTAATTGAGCATATAAGCAAATAAGTCCCGAAAATATATATTCATATCGTTTTCTTCAGGTGGACACATTTGCATACTTCCACACCATATTATGATGCTAACGTGTATACAGCATCGCATTCATTACATCCACAGCAACGTTTTACATTGAGACGTAAATTTCAAGATGAAGCATTTCTGGTACAGGTATTCACGCGTTTCCATGGAAGGTTATGTCGAAAAAAATTGGACTTACCCTTCCGTAGCTACACTTCATAAAATCAAGCATTCTATGTATTGCACACGAATGCACCCCGCGCCCTTCACGTGCGTAACAGCACTTCATCTTGCAATGAGCGCTCAGAACGGAATTCTGTAATGAAAAATTGTTCAAATTAGTCAACTCCGGTTATTCAGTATTCTTCTCTGACGGTAGAATTAAATTTGCGATTTGTATCAATACAGCAATTCCTTAATTATAAGTATTCACATAAATAGCACCAATAAATATGAAATCAAAACCTATTACTTTACAGGCTACATGAGATATTGAAACCTTCCCAGGTGTTTCCCATTACTGAAATGATGGCGAGCTTTGATAGTGGAAATGAACAAACTGCATGAACGGCGGGATAGGCCGCCGTTCTTCAGTCATTATTCAAATGTCAGATCATCTATGTACATTCGAGATAAGCGAGAACACCATAGTCTGCTTATAGCGTGAGTCTACGTACCAACGAAAGCAGCCAGAACGATACCCGCTCTCTAGCACTGAACTCATTGAGCAGAATGCGAATGTACACTGTGTGTCAACATGGCTATTGCTACTTCATTGTAATGTCAAATATATTGACACTTGACGTGCAATTTTGCCGTCGCCTTTGCGTTCCGTATCAAGTCGATAACAGCACCATGTCCGTGGCCTCCTATGTCATATGTGAGAGTGAAAGAGTGTGAGATCGGTGCCGGTAGCGGCCCAAGCAGCAATAAAATCCTCCGGATAGCTCTTAGGCGCTTGGAGAGATGCCGGATTGTGGTAGGGGGGCTGTGTCGCTTTGTGGTAGGCGAGCCTTGACGAAACGGGCGCGGTAGCCCGCCATCGCGCGCACTATCTTAATGCGGATTAGCAGACGGTTCGTAGCTGCCACTTACTTTGTGTTTAAGTGATAGACAACACAAATGCCGCTTCGCTCTCTAAAACTGCTGTGCTTCTTTACGCCAGCGTTTTGTACGGTTACCTCAAGTTGGATCATAAAGTAGTCAGATGATAGCCTTACATCGTATAAGATTGCAATTTGTTGCTATCTCATTTATTTATTTGCCCTTGCGACGAAAGTATGTCTTTTTGCAGAGGAACATAATCATCGGCTTTCAAGAACAACTAAAACCACACGCAGGGTGCCTTTGTCTGTAACGGAACACTACGGCGCGACATCAACGAACCGTAGGGAGTTGGTAGAGCATATCAACTAATCATCCTGCAAGACAGATTCTCCTTTAGGAAAATCATGTAACTTATAGTGTATTACGTAAGAATAAAGAATAGCTCATTTCATTCTGTGGCGGCCCATTGTTGGCAGAAGTGCTTTCCTAGATGACCTCTTAGGTCTCCTACGCTTTTGGCATGAGCGTACATATATAGGCCAAGCGCCTGTATTTAGAATACGTTGCGCTCAAAAGTGAACTAAAACAGCCCCTTCATAGCGTATGAGAATTGAAAAAGAGACGATTTTGTAAATATTATATCAAGATCACCAGGCTAATGGCTATCGTAATAAATTGGTTGGTGCTTGCAAAACCAAATCGGCTTCTGGTAACGTTGACCAAACCCTTGAAGGAACAGTCACACTTCAATTTACACGCATGCGTCTTTGTTAGCTCACGCCTCTCTGTACTGACGCAACCTTGATGTATCGTGAAACCGGTTTGCGTACAATTGTAGATGCGTTGTTTTTGCTTCATTGCGATAGCAATTATGCCGGCAATGCAAGCGCACATCTTCCTTGGCCGTTCCCGCGAGTTTACTCGTCAAGATAAAAACAACCGACCAAATATCCGCAAGCTCGTCCAGGAATACATTACCTAAACACGAAATGCAGGAACAGCGGCAATTACTAAACATCATAGCTCACATATGCTTAAAAAAACATTAAATGTATTGCGTACCATTGAGCCATACATAAGTGTGCTCTTGTAAAGCATTTCGCAGTATTTCCTTGGTGAAAGCAATATGCCTGGATATATATTTTTGACACTGTAGGTTTTATTAGCCTTGACTTTCCAGCAGTCTTCTCCGCGCAGCCTGTAATATGGAAAAACAACACGTTGTTGATTTCATCAATATTTTGATTATTGTGATATTCATTTTAAATTTAGTTCGGCTAGGCTTTTCATTCGCCACACGTACTGGGGGGGGATGGAAAGAAACGCTTACAGATGGATCTCCACATTCACCCCTGTAACATTTTTCTCTTCAAGCGGTTGTAGCCTGGATGACAATAAAAAGCCAGCATGCATCCATGACAAAATCAGGACCGCCTGTATCAACTTTTCATTACCACCGAAATCGGAGTGGGGTGCAAACAGCGCCGCACAGGTCGCGTTGCGCTTTTTTTTTTTGTACTCCACTGTACTTACCGATGGAACGCTGGACTTGCGTCCATATTGATATAAGCTAATAGGTGTAGTCCAGTGTTTAAGTGAACTACAGGGACCACTGCGACAAAAAAAATTACGGCACCTTCGCACCAGGGATTCCAAACTGAAGGAAATGCGGAGCTGGCGAGCCTTCTTTGTTTCTCCTCGTTTTTAGATGTGAAGCATCTTATGGCGAAGCTTAATCCGGTGGTGGTGGTGGTGTGCCGGCGTGACCACCCCTACTGCGCATGCGCAAACCTTTCAAAAATAAAAATGAAAAGACCTCCTCTCTCCTCTAGGCATCCCTCCCCGCGGCAACCACACCCTCACTGCGAATGCGCCTCCCCTCTCTCCCCTCCTACGTTCCCTCCTCTCTCCTCTAGGCATCCCTGCCCGCGGCGTCCATACTCACACTGCGCATGCGCGTCCCCCCCTCTCTCTCCATTCCTACGCTCCCCCCTCTCTCCTATAGGCATCCCTGCCCGCGGCGTCCACACTCCCACTGCGCATGCGCGTCCCCCCCTCTCTCTCCCCCCCCTCTCTCGCCTCGCGACGCCGACGCAGGCAGCGTCTGCTAGCGAGTTTCTTGGTGGAAAAAACCGACTGCTCGCGCTGCACAACCGTTCACTGGCCACCCCGTATATATGACGCTGGATCTTCACCTGCAAGGTGGTGCCGGTGGGAGATTTCTCCTGTGCGTTGTTGAACAATAAAAATTCGCAGCGTGCGCGTTAACTAAAAGCGGACTGCGGGTCTCTGTGTCCAGTCGGAGTCTTCTGTCTCTCATTGCCCATTAGCAGCGATTGCCATGTTCCAGTACTAAACACCGCTCCATCACCTCGTGCTTTGCGCCTCCCCAGTTTTCTGTCCTGCGCAACGCTGCGATGAGCACCAGCGTCAACGCCACCGCCAATGTAAGCGTTAGCGCCCGCTGCTTCACATCTACACATGGTTCCCTTTAGCGGGAGATGGTGTAATTTTCTCTTTCTTTCTTATCATTTCTTTCTTTTTTTTTCCTGTTTTTTTTTCACTATTTATTTCTATTTATCTCTTCCACTCGCTTTACGCCAAGCGACGACGGCATACGACAGCCCGGGCCCCTAAAGTGTTCCGCACTTATCACCATTACGGTACTCGAAGAACAAGAGGAAGAAGAGGCGTGAACGCGCTCAATATGCTACAGACGGCTGTGCTATTCGTGATTTTGCCTGCGTTACGCCAAGCTACGACAGCATACGACAGCCCGGGCCCCTAAAGTGCTCCGCGCATAAAAGGACTGCTGCTTGTAACTACGTCGCAACAGACATTAATTGCAAGAGCAAATCTAGCAGCTCACAAGTTCGGTTGACTTAAGGTTAATGAGTGCATCATCTATTTGATTTATTTTATTCCCCGAATTTATTTGGAAGCCTGCAAAAGTAAGAAAGACCGCCTGCTTATTTCAGTGTCTTCAAGCCGTTAGTTCTAACTGTAAGCGAACCTAAGCTAAAAGTACGAAATAGCAACACGGTAACAGATTATAACTTACTCATTTCGTTGCGACATTGTTCTGTTCTTTTCAGCAGCTGTCGCAAAATTATCCATCTATACATGAACATGCGCGTTATGTCACAGATGGATGGGATTAAGAAGTCGTCGTCGCGGAACTGTCATTCAGTCCATAAGCGGTTGATATGGTGTTTAAAAAACAAACCGGACATCAAAGAGCTGCGTTATCTTACCAGTAGGAATTATGAAAAGATTTTCACGTCATATTTACTATCCTAACAATCCCTTAAAACCACATAGTAAAGTTTTAACGTTGAGAAACGAAACTCGTAAAAACTCGTAAGAAAGAATGGTGCTGGTGATTCCAAAATTAAGCAATTGCTGCAGATACAAACTCGAGGATTACATCTGTTTTCTTTCAATGCGTTAAATCCTTTAGTCCTGGAAACGCAATCATGTATTGGCATGTTTTCAGGATTTAATTCCTGCATGATTGTCGCAGTTCTGCTAAAATCCCCATGAAATTTTTGTACTGGGCGAGGGTGTGAGTGAAATTTATGACAGATAAGTTTTGTTAAACTGCAACACCGCATGAAGTAATTAACAATCTGCGTGTTCATGTGTGTGACATCTACATGTGCTTCCGTGTTATGGCTTGCGGAAGTTGAATGAAAACAAATTGCAGAACAAGCACCATGTATTGCTGGTATTGTTCTAAAGGTAACGCTTGGAAGCCGAAGTAATATAGAAGTAGTCTTGATTATTTCGGGGTTCAGCCTAAGCTAGTTGCATAGGAATGTACATTTGGCGTACGACATATGTTCTGCACTTACCTTAGTACGTGCCGAATTTCTTGTTTGTTGCACTCGGACAGTTGATAGCGAAGCGGCCCTCCGTCCACATAAGTCATTAAACGACCACTTGATCCAGCACATTTTAATGAACCAGGGTGCCCATTTATGTGCTCATTTGGCGGACTTCCATCGTGGGAGGCTCCCATGCTACAGAAAAGCCTCGAGTTTTATTCACGCATATAGATTTGCAATTGAACAGCTGACTCGTCATACAGGTTCTTTATACTTCTAGCTGCAACGCTAGAAACGAGCTCAAAGTTAATGTAGCTCATTACTTATTCAAAACATAACCCTCCTTCTTTGGATGACAAAACTGCCCAAACACAATGGCACCAAGTTATCATCGATGTAGGTATTTTCTAACCAAAGGGAGATATGCTCAGATGAGTAAAGCGTTGTTAGGCATATTTTTATTTCGAAGCAAAAAACTTTGATTAGATGATCGACATTTAAGTTTGTCACAAATATAGATTTTATTATACTCCCGACTTCCCAGACGGGTAGCACTGCATGAATTCAAAGCTAAAGTTGCCGATCAACAAGTGCCAAGCCTTGACAAAAGAAAGCACCAGTCAACTTGAACTTTTGCTATGATTTCTTCTGAAGCAATTTCAATACTCTTGTAAGAAATGAAACTAAGCATTTCAGACACAAGAATTTGTTTACTGACTAAGCCTAGAACCATTGTTGCCGTAGGCTTCCTTGCCTAATTTCTGCTCCAGTTGCTACAGAGATGGGACAATGATGATGGTGAGAATACTGAAGCATCAGCTGAAAACCGGTACTTACCTACAGAGCATAAACCTGGAGGCCCACAAAGAGGGTTAAACTTAAATTGATGATGACACAGCGAGCAATGGAAAGAAAAGCTATTATCATCATGAAACGGTACGTGCTGTCTTCGTTCTCCTTACGGTGAGGCTGTTTCAGCTATCATGAACTGGCCCACGCTCTCTTCGTGAACCGGTACGCGCTCTGTTCATTCTCTGTACAGTGTAGCTGTTTAAGCTATCGTAATTTGTGCTCCGTAGTGCAAAAATTTGGAGGACGCTTGCGCTTCGCTTCAAGAGTAGAACGCGATAGCGTAATCGAGCTCCGATCTTGGGGGGACGCCTCAACAGCGCCACAAAGAAACGAACGTCTGTGTGTGCCCATTTCAAACTATCAAACTATCTGTGCCAATTTCAAACTAGTCCAGTGCGCCTGTGTTGTCGTCTTCTGCTCTTGTCCTTGTTCCGTATTGCGCCCCACTTTATTGCTTTTAAAATGAATCGGCACCAACTAGCCCAAATGACTGTTTTGCTTCAGAATGCCTGCTGTAATTGATGTTGGGAAGTGCCCACTACTCGTCCATAAGGAGCCACGCGCCCCGCCACAGTCGTACACTTCGTTGGTTTTGTTGATAATATTGATGATGAAATATGTCCGAAGCGTTTTGTAATGGGTGAGCCTTAAAACACCCACCCCTTGCGCAATTCGCATGTTTTGGCGCTTGGTGCGATTCTAGGATTCTACCACGCAATATACCTGCTTTAACCCTTTGATGGTTTTCGCCGTACATGTACGGCAGCACCTAACAGTGCCCAAATGGTTTTCACCGTACATGTACGGCACGGCCTTTATCTTTAAAACGTGCGCTTTTTTCGATCATGTCTTTCTCTTGGCGTGTGCTGCCACACTTCAGGAACACGTGGAATTTTTTTCATCCGCCGACGTTTCTCCGTTGTTATTCCTTTTTGCTTCGCAAAACGGCGATCCGGTAACCGCTAGCGCACGCGAGCGCGTTCGCGGTCCGGCTGGTTTAAAATGCGCGCCTCTTTCCATCATTTTTCTTGCTTGACATGTGCTGCCATGCTTCGGGAAACTGTGAAATTTTTTTTCATGCGCCGATGTCTCTCCGTTGTTGATTTTTTTTATGCTTCGCAATGCGGCGCCCCGGTAGTCGCTTGCGCCTTCGAGCGCGCTTGCGGCGCGGCTGGTTTAAAACGCGCGTCTTGTTCGATCACTTGTCTTGCTTGACATGTGCTGCCACACTTCGGATTACGTGGAATTTTTTTCACGCGCCAATGTCTCTCTGTTGCATGTTTGCTCTCAAAAGCGGCGCGGTGGCGTTCGCTTGCACACCTGAACGCGCGCATGCCGTCCGGCTGGTTTCGGTTTCGTCCTTCAGATGGTTATCGCTTCTCGCACCCGCAAAGCTGATGGCTGTCTGATTTTTTATCTCTCAAAGGGTGACCGCTTGTGACTCTCTCGTTTATTGCTCCTCGAGGTGTGATTACATCTGTTCCGGGAGGAGCTAAATTACACAAACCTTGCCGCCGTGGTTGAGTTTCTTGATTAGGGAACTCGGGAAAACTAACTCCGTCTCGTTGGCGATAAGACGAAGGATCATTATATATAGCTTTTTCCCTCGTTTTGCTTTCCGGATGGGCGCACAACCGCACAGTTTTCTTCCGTGCGCTCACTCACGCAGTTCGCCTACGCTGCTGAAGCTCGCGCCGGTTGCTATGGTGCTAGGGAGTCGAGCGGCGATTCTTACGATGTGGACTATTCCCCAAGTGCCGTATCTGATTCGTTGGATGTCAGTTCGTCAGGCGAAGATTTACTTACGAGTTCAGACTCGGATGATGATGGAGCGACATCTTGAAAGCGTGCGCGGTGAGACGATCCGGATCGGATCAAAGGTGACAATTCCCCAGCGTTTAGTTTTAGAGGAAAAACATTTTTTTTACCGGAAAGGTACTCTGGTGCGCTTATTTTTGTATGTCTGTGAGCTATGTTTATTATAATGCATAATTTTTATTTATTAGACATCGTAAAAGTGTTTTTTTTTAGGATTTTGCTTGATGTTACTATGAATAAACCATGTGTATGTAACAACGCAAAATGATTTTTTTTGTGACTTTATGGTCACGAAAAAAATTTTTAGGCAATTTTTTTTCTTAAATAGAATGGTCTGAAGAATTTATTTCAACAATAAAAAAAATTACACATTTTTGGCACGCATTTCGCGAAAAAAATTCGACCCTGAAAGGGTTAAGAAGACTCGTCCAACTACATGACATTCAGATAGTGTTTTATTTTTTTTTTTTTTGAGAAGAAGTTTCGAACCGTAGTGTGGCTCTGAGGTAGAACACTTGCTTGCCACGCAGACGGCCTCGATTCGATTCCCACTCGGACCAAAGTTTTTATTTATTTTATTTGCATGTTTCTCAATTTTTCGATCACGGACAAGATAAAAATTTTTCGCTCACAACCAACGGCCCTGACGCCGACGCCCGAATTTCTCCGAAACGAGCACTTTAACTCTATCGCGTTAAAATGATAAGTGTAACCTTAAAGACAGGAACAGAGCAGAGTGGGCGAGCGAACAAAACGGTGTTAACCCTCTATTACATGGCGTCCCATATTTGGCACATACCGATTAACATTTTTTATAGCGGGCGCAAGAGGACCAGTGGAGAATGTGACACAGTTAGAGCAATCCTTATATAAAAAAAAGCGCTGCCATCCCTAGAGCAGTATGAAATCTAGACACGAAATAGATTGCACGGTGCACGTGCAAGCTCGGATCATGAACGACAGTGACTGCTATATTTTTCTTGCAACCATTTTCTCGTTGCAGAAGCAAGAAAAAATTATTTTGGCATATCTCGTGGCTTTGGAAATTCATGCTCACTAAGGCTTTTCTCATTTCCGTTTTCCACTACGGTATATAGTCGGAAATCGGTATGTGCCATATTTGGCACAGTATGCATGTGAGTGATGAAATGTGCAATATGATGCCATCTTTGTTTTGTTGCACAGTGCAAATACAAACGAAAAGAAATCATCTGAGATCATGCAACACAGGTTGTTTTTGCCAGATTTCAGTTGTGGCGGTAGGTTTTGAGATGCTTCACCAAAATATCGAGTGTCAGCAGCAGTACCTGGCAATTTTTTGTTACATTATTGGCGTGGGTGCACGAAAAAATTATGTGAAGTCTAACCAGTGCACGGCGATATTTAGCTTTTACGATCTGTCGGCAACTGACGCTCACAACCACAAGTCAGCGGCTGGAAATTCGGGCAGGAAAGTACAGCAAAGCGGCACCATGCGAAGAGCCAAACGTGTAAGCGGCCATCTTGCACGTAGATGTCGGCAGTCAGATGCACTAACCAAAATGTTCAATTATGCCTGAACACAGGAAGCAATTGTTTTGCTTTATTCCACAAATCAAGCTAAAAAGACCGCAATCAGTGAGATTTTGTTTTTCAGCCATGGCAGCAAGTTTGCTCGCCCACGTGCATAGTGTGCCATATTTGGCACAAACCTTTATTTTCATTAATACAGTCACAGTAAATCTGAAAATTTTTGTACATGCTATTCTTCATGTAGTTAATGATAAAAAATGATCACATAATTTTTCTATTGATTTTCTCATAATTCATGCAATAGAGGGTTAAGGGCACCGTCGTTAAAATTAAGAAATTGACATGGGCCGGGCACGTAGTGCGTAGGCAGGATAACCGCTGGTGATTAAGGGTAACTGACTGGACTCAGGGAAAAGGCAAACGCGTGAGAGGGAGACATGGAATTAGACGAGCAGATGAGATGAGGAAGTTTGCAGGTATAACGTGGCAGCAAAAAACCACAGGACCGGATTGATTGGTGGAACAAGGGAGAGGGCTTTGCCCTGCAGCGGACGTAGTAACGCTGATGGTGATGATGATGAAGCTGAAAACCCACTAATCATCGGACAGGGTTCATATGACTCTCAGTAGTCGTCCATCGACAACTGCGGAAGGTAGGAGAACTGTGTGTTGCGTATAAAGAGCATGAATCAGTATGCAAATATTTTAGCTCGCAAAATTCGAGACCAGCGCTGACAGCCGCTTTGTGTCTCTTATAATTTGGCAACTTGGATTGAGTATCACCTACACTCTAAACTTGGTAACAGATAAAATGCCAATTCGTGCACCGATAGTAAGGATCACAAAGTTTAGAATGTATACACGCTAAACTTGGAAACCCTTACTAATAGGGGCACAAAATCGCATCTCTCCGTTACGAAGTTTAGAGTGTATTGCCGCTACTGTATTACGTGTAGTCACATATCATCGTAACGACAATTTCCTTTAACCACGCTGTGATTTGGCATGAATGTGTAATTGCTGTTATCGCCTAATCAGTACAAGTAGGATTTATATTAACTCAGTATCAGTGTTTAGAAGTAGCATTACTCACTGATTAGTTTTTTTTTTAGTTTTTATTATAACCACTGTTACTTATTCGGTGGCAGAACGACTCTCGCTTGTTGAGACAAGAACGTCCAGCGACGAGTTCGGGAACAAAATCGCGCCTAAGTTGCGTGGAACCCTTTCCCTATTAATCGTCGTAAATTAGAGAAGCCCCAACTTTTTTCTTTTTTCTTTTCTTTTTCTTTTAAAGCTCCGTTCGAGTACAAAATTTTTATCACAACTGAACTTTGGTGTAAATCCTGCCCCTTAAAACTACATATATTCGGTGACATATAAGACCACCTTCGAGCTTTGAAGAAATATGCAGGACCAGAGGAAATAGTTACGTGTAGTATTACCACACGTCTGTCTTCTAACGAAGAGTGGCCTGAATGTACGAAACTAAACTGCACCTTCTAGGTTCAACGACGCTGTGCCGTTACTGAAAACCTCAATTTGTGCCTCGCAGGCTTTATATCTTACAGCTGCTGCTATTTACACATGAATCGTTGACGTGTAGTGCAAATGCGATAGCAGAAATGAGGACCACCTGTCGCAGTGATTTGCAAGCTCCAGCTGCATTTGTTATGAACATGGTACAAATGAAAGTTCGACATATATTAATTGACAATCGCTAACGCTTTCTTGACAAGTATATTAGAATGACTGTATGTGGTGAAGCCTGCACAGATCTTTCTCACCTATGCGCCAGTTCGTGTGCTGTGTCGATGACACCACTGTATGAGCCAGGGATGTCTTCCGCTATCGCCACGAAATTAGGCGTACAGATTCCACCTTCGTACGCAATTCCTGTGAGAAACACAGAATTGCTGGTTGAACAGTTCTTTCTCAACATTTTCCAGATTACCAATGTTTTAAAAACATTTGTTCGATCCAAGAATCACTCCACAAGCTAAAAAATTCTGTGACGTATATATTATGGCCACTGTTTTATATTTACGCCCACAAATTACGCGCGCCATTACGGGTTCATACATTTGCACTAATCCCATTTCATATTTCTGAAGACGTACCTGCTACAGCTCCTTTAAACCTTTCATGAAGGGAAGAATTGTAAACTTAAGGGCTCGTTGGCTTTGTTAAACACAGTATTAATGAGAACTAACAGACAAAGATGCCAAGGAAAGAATAGGGGAAGCCTTTAGCAGTAATTGTAATGTAAATGTGAAGAAAGGAAAGTGGACGAAAAGATAACTTGCCACCGGCAGGAATCCGAACCTGCGACCTTCGAATAACGCGTTCGATGCTCTACCACTAAGCTACGGTGGCGGTCATCCCTCCGTCCACTTTATAGGGTATATATGTGTACTTAAACGTGGGAGCGTCAGTTAGCGCCGCCTGTTGCCATTACGGCGAGTGTGGAACACTCTTTTTTGCCTGTAGGCGTCACGTAGTACGTGATCTTATTACGAGCGGGCGGCTGACTAATAATCCCTTTCATGATGTTCATATCGTGCTCCAGTTTATATCGTACAAGTAAATAAGAAAACAACAAGCCGGAGGTCTATACCAGTGCGAGAAAAAATCAGTTTTGCCGCACATATGAAGCGTTGAATGCGATAGCAACAAATTGGGATGGTATACGAAGTAAGCCCAGCAGCCTTGGGATCCGATCTCGCATAACTCAACGAGACACTGGCTTAAGGAAATGTGGTCGCTCCAGGGAACGAAGTGGTTTTCGTACTGTCAGTTACACCAATGGGAAATAAGCGGAAATACCGAACACAATGAATACCAGATGGCACAAGTTAAACCCTGCATGCAACTCCGACCTCTCTTCGAAATTCAGTGACTTGATGCTTCGTTTCTTTATCGGTTTTGGTAGGGGTTGCCTTCACAAATGCCTACACAAAATAAATATGTAATAAGCACCTTGTTGTGGCATATCGGCACATCAGAAATAAGGTTCAAGACGTAACGATGCCACTAAATACTAGTGACGTAGATGTTCACAGAACGAAGCTTACCGGAAATATTTTTGTTTATCCCACGACCAGGGATGCTCTCGTAGAGATCACGTCTGGAAAACAAAAACGTGCTGGCTTTCAGATGGCACCGGTGGAGTTTCTAAATTCAAGTAACAGTTATCAGTACCATTTTCTAGCTTCTACTTTTCAGATACAAAAGAAATGACGGTTTGTTGGTGCTTCATAATTTCTGGCGTCCACCAGGCTGTTTATGTATTAAGAGTCCCACCTGTCATGTCGGATATCTTTTGAAACTTCTAAATTATTTCTAGGAAATTCAATCGAGATTAGTTTCCACATTGACGTGCTATGAAATCACCCGTAAGTTTTATGCGAGAAAAATGTAACCAGATGTACCATGTTAATTTTTTTATTCCTGTATATATAAAAGTAAAAAATCAAGGAGATCTAACTCATTGGGGGGAATTGCCTTCACGTGATGCAGTCAGTAAGTAGCTGCTTATGCCACACTTTGGGCCGTTTCTTATTACGTAGATGGACGTGTTTGTGTAATTTCAGTTGTGTGTATCCTGGCTTGATAGTGCACATTTATCACGCTGGAGTCAAAACGGGCTTGATTCACTGACGCAACACTGGAGCTGTCCATGTGCTTCGAGTTGTCGATGAATTCACCCTCGTGCTGCCAATTGCTAGCTTCCTGGTTAGCTCAATTGATAGAGCGACCGCCCCGGATAGGCGTTGGTCCCGGGTTCCAACCCCGGACCAGGACGAATTTTTTCGGCAAATAAGAAGTTTTTCTTTCTGAGAAATCCGTATGGATTTCCTTGTGGCTTCGTGCTACAAACGGGTGGTTGCCTATTTTCCCTTTCTTAACACCGGAGCTCATGTTGCAGCATGGACATCACTTTTATCGAAACGAAACGTAAGCAGCATTCATTGGCATATTCCTGCGGTTACGAGCAACGCTATACTATATCTTCTTTAGCTCTACGTATGTATGTATGTATGCGCATGCATGCTACTTTAAAATAGACATATATCAGGGCTAGCGTAAATATGGGCGTCTTCAACCTAAACATGGCTTAAATTTTGTACATAACATATACTAATTGGCTAAGTGATGAGTAGTGATGTTGAAGAAGCAGCGACAAGGAACCCTGTCAAACTTTTGTCTTTGCGTCATTTTATGTGTGCGTTATTGTGTCTTCTCTACGCTGCTTCAGGGCGCCGGGTAAGCCCTATACATCCAATGCAGTTTTGGCCATTTTGAGGTACTGTTTTCTTAGTGACTAAAAAAGACATTCACTTAATCAATGTATAACTTTCTTCCAAATTTTCCGCTTTTTTTAGCTGAAGCACATTTATTTAAACCAAGCTAATATTAGAATTTGCGTAAATTTTTTTACCACGAGGACCTAAATTTTGAGTTAATTGGCATCTATGAAAATTTGTAGCACAAAAACTGTAAAGTGCATAATTTCAATTCAGCTTTAGTAGTTTTACTCATTTGTGCAGAATACAAGGAAAAAAATCAACTGGTTATCCTGGTGCACATAGAAAATAGTGGTACCGAAGTAATAAAAACATGGTTTTGACATAATCGAGCTTAAAGTCAGAAAACAGCTGAAAAGCGAACACACTTTGCCACAAACATCATTCAACTAGACTATTTAGTAGCTAGGAGCTTGGTAATCATTGCGAAAGTCAATTATTCAATTTGGAGCCTCTCGTACTGCTTCCCTTGCTTCTTTTGTGCGCTGTCATGCAGCTCTATCGCAGTGTATCGACGACTGTAGTCAACGTTTTCTACCACATTGACTGTAGTTTGGCCAGGCTTCAAACTCAACTATTTCAGAATTTTCTCTCGTGCGACGCTGTCATTATTAAATGAAAGAACAACATCCAACGTCGCAATCCTTGAGACTCTGAACCTAAACAAGAACAGCAAAGATTCTGCGACGCAATTTCTATTAGCTGCACACTTGCACCGGGCAGTTTGCACGCCCTATTCGGTCTGATTGCATCCCAAATAATAATCATGTTCAATAGAACATACTTGTTACCACCCTGCATGCGATTCGTCTCAAAGGATGCTGAAAAGGCTGGGAGGTTCAACGATGAACAGCTTGCTGGTTCAGCGTTCAGCGCCTCTCTACGTCAACGGCATTTATTCGAATTTACAAGAGAACTGTACTGGTTGCAGCGAAATTTATACTTGCTGAAAACCTCAGCGTCTCAACTTATCGACAAGCACGACAAGCACAACGTGTAGTGAAGCTTGGAGCTTAAAGTGCTCGAACCGATGCGCTCTGAAGACGAACTGCGAATATAAGGTGCACAGCGTCGTCGGACTTCCTTACAAGTCACCCGACAATTTTCTGTACACAGCTGACTCCACACAAGCATTTTGGCTTTCCTACACAGAATATATTTTTATTAGCAAAATGGGCCTTAAGCACCAATCGCATACGAGGGGCTTGTCCTAGGGTGCGTGTTCACTCACTATTTGCTTTCGGAAAAACTGGTTTTCAGCCATAAAAAATACTGTTCAGGAAAACCATGAATGTGGAAAAAATGCACAAAGGGACACCATTCCCAAATTGCAAAGAAAAAAACGTGTTTTTTTTTTATTTTGCCCTACCCTGTGCTCTTCATCAAACTTTGTACGTTCAGAGATGTCTGGTCGCATTCTTTTCAATATCATGAAATAAAGCAGTATTAAAACATAGAATGGCTCTCAGGCTAACATGAATTCTTAGAAAAAACCTTATTCAGTTCTGTAGGTCTTTTACCCGGTCAATAGAACTGTTATGTCCGACTGTTCGGCTTTCTTGTTGATGTAATCTTTGAAGAGATGGAGTGTGGTCATGTCGTTCATAAAGTCAAGTCCAAAAACGTAGTTCATTTCTTGATTCTGTAAAGCACGTTTGTTTATTAGTTTGATGTGGAACAAGTTTTTGGTTTTAGCAATAAATGCATTGACTTGCCTCATCAGACTTTTCGATCCCAACCAGTGTAAGAGTTACGTCAGGACAAGTCATGCTCATGAATATGGCGTTCAGCTGAAAAAAAGAACAAGGTGTCGACGGGCACGTTGTCAATTCAGAGCGAAGTTGTGAGCACGCTGTGGGTTCATAATACTTCAATTACGACTGTGCGCCAGACGTTTGCAGCGATGCAGTATTGTAGAAGAGAAGTGACCAAATATCCCGTTCTAGAACAGGTGCTTGCCGCATTGGGAAACAAAGACGCAAGAGTCAGCCAAGAATTTCTTACTTACATGTAGCTGAATTTTGTGATATCCATGACTCGTAAAGGTGCACTGATTATGCCCTCATGTGATCCGGTGTGGATGCGATGTGACATTGTGGTTTTTTTTCTTTGTGCAAGCTTGTTTCTTCTTGAGAGCAGCTTCCATTACAATTTAACTTGCGAGACAGTGTTCCTCTCATTAGTTTCTCTTGTTGTGTCCGTGTGCTTGCACTGTCTTATACTCTCTACCAAGAGCCACGCAAAATCCAAGCAGCCCATTTTACAGTTCTAATTCAAACACGCGTTTGTGACATTACAGATGCTAAAAAATCACAGCAAGAACCACCCAACAAGGGTTTTGAAATTTTATGCGTACGACATTTCAGCGCCACTCGCGCACACACTACAATCCTGGAACCTTAGAGTGACGCTGTAGAAAAGTTTGCTTGATTAGAGGAATCGTACTGTCGATGACACATATTTCTTCCACTCACTTTATTAGGGTAAAGCTTTCTGCCTACAATGTAGTAGCGCTGTAAGCGGAGTCAGGAAGAAAAATTACACCATCTTCCCGAGGGGAACCATGGGGTGATGCGGAGCATCGCGGATCGCTATTAACGGTGTTATTAACGTTGTTAACGCGCCGCTTTCGCGGCGCGCTCGCGGCCGCGTACAGCATCGGGAGCAGCATCTCGTTGTTGACGTTTACACGCGGCTTCCCGTTCTCGAAGGTCGGGTTCCGCCACTCGCTTCGTACCTTTACATTGAACTTCACGGTCTCGAACCTCAGGTTCTGCTGCCCGACGTTCACGAACCAACGCTGCTTCACGTGCGCGAAGCTCAGGATCCGCTGCTCAAACTTGACGCTTCGAAGCTGCTTCGCGCTGACGAAGTTCAGGGTCCGCCGCTCGGTTCAAGCGTTTGCGTTCAGCGTCGCGTGCCCTTCGCTTCGCAACTTTGTCTTGAGTGGACGTAACGATGCTAGTGTTTGGGCTGATGCTGACGCGTGCTTGCGTCAGCCCACTCACTGACGGGACTGTTGCTTCCATCACACTTCTTCGGAAGCATCAACGGAGTCAAGCGGAGTCAACCGAAGCAAGCGCTGCACTGAACGCGCGCAGCGCTCTACCCCGCTTAGAGGAGGAGAGTAGCGCATGCGCCGCGAGAGCAGAATCGAGAACGCAGGAGAAGCGCAAGCAGGTGGTAGGAGAGAAATGGAGAGAGTAACGCGCAACTGTTGGAGAGAGGGAAGGAGGAGAGTTTCGTATGCGTAGTGTGAGTGCGGACGCCGACGCCGCGGGACATAGACCCGAGCAAGAGATGCTCCGCATCTAAAACGCATCTGTTGTCGTATAGGTAGGTACTTCAACGCAGGACAAACATAAAGATGTTTGGTTCAGTTTGCAGAGACTAGTGCACACGGCGTGAGGGTTAGAACGTTGGGCTTTGACGCTACAGGTCCTGAGGTTTAATGAGGCTGCCCGGACATTTCATCCAGAGTTCATGGTTATCTGGTGTTCACATGCGCTGCGTCTACATAATTCGTCTTTGTAGCTTCGCATGCGTGAGGTTTTGTTGGTTGGCTGGCCGAGGTGGCTGAGAGATATATGACGAAATGCGCCTTCAAAAGCAAGTAGAATAAAATTCTGAGAAGCGAGTTACCCGACTGAACATTCCTCCTCTACACATTTTGCCTACTACCGAGATGTGCCTTGCTCACGCAAAACGCCACCTTTCGTGGTGGCCTTCTAAGCCCCAATATTAATCTGTGTGAGATTTGGGAGGGGTTAATTTCGTGCACATTTATGTTGGGTATTCGTCGAACTCATGTTCTGTCGATAATCGTGGCAGCCCACTACTGCAGTAATCTGTTTCGCAATACTGAAGGTAGAGGGGACTCACTGAGAACATGTTAAGTAGGATTGTAGGGTTATTAGTAAGGACATTTTTGAAAGATATTTCACAGAGGTATCAGGAAAATATTCGCCGTACTACAAGGTGTAAAATATATAAAAAAAGCCGTGTGCGCGGTCAAACAGGCACGCTGCTACACTTAGCAGTAACGTGTCTCTTGTATTTATTAATTGGGTGTTCGTTGTTATTTTTTTTCTGCTTAATATTGCTGGAATCACACTTTTTGAAGTTTTATGGTAATAGGTAAATTTTGTAAGGGCGTATCCTCCCTACTAAAGTGCTTAAATATCAGATGGTTCAAGAAGATTCAAGTACTGTCAATTTTAAGCACCTTTGGTAATATTGATTTCGTATTTACTTTTTGCTTACAAGACAAAATATCCAGTGTGATACAAAATCGTTCTAAATATCACAATGTTGGCCGCACAGGGGAGAGGCAAATTTATTACTTGTTCTCGGGAAAGTTATCCGGAATTCGATACAGCCACCCATTATAACATTCCAAGAACAATTACATCCAGAATTTCTGCTAACATCAAACTCGTTCAGCTAACGTACATATAGAGAGCAGACGAATTTTATCAGGCAATATCTATAAAGTCAACGTATGTTTGCTTTGCAATGCTATGGGATACGCAATTGTAGAAAAAGTCAAGGATATCAGGCAAATTATTCTTATGTCATAAGCATTGTATGGCAATGTTAATATGCACAGAATTTTTATCGGCCGACTCTGACTTGTATTACCGGCATTAGTAAGGTGAATGCAATTGGAATATTCGTCACATCTGCATGCCATATGTGTTCACAGTACGCCCAATCATTCGCATGTGCAACTTCTATACAATACATATTGGAGGGCGCGCTACGACCGTTTTACAGGATACGTATGCTTACGCTGTTGACGAAGATGCATATGTAGATCCATAAGTCCTTTTCTGGAAACCGCTTGTTATGACGGGAGTCAGAAACTACATAAAGTTCAACCGTTATATTCCTTGGAAGCTTTCGGTTGTCACAATTTGTAGGTGCATGATCTGGAATTACATTTATAACGTAGGTCATGTTTTGTCCAGTAACAACTGTGTCAGTATTTTTACAGTTTCGTAAAGCAAGGCAAAGCAAGTTAATTTTTTTGATGGGCCACTTCCAAAGGAAACGTATCTGCATCATGCCTAGCTGGCGGATTTTGCGCATCGCAGAGCACGTTCGGCAATTTCAATGCTTTCTTAGTGTTCAAATCATCGATTAACGTGAGTGACTAAATGATTGCTTCAGTGACCGACTGACTAACTTGAACCACAAATAATACTTGTAGCTGTTTGTCCGTTATACGGTGGTTCTGATATGCCGTCAATACTAACATGATATTTGGAAATGCACATATGGTAGGGAAGTACTCACTGCAGTTCATTTAGGAAGGCCAAAAAGACACCATAAGCCATTGTATACATGCTTAGCATCGTTATGGCTTTACTTGGAATATTTCTTCAGAATTTTACATTGAGTCAATATTCTCGTATGGATGATGTGTCCAACGTTGCAGGTTTAAAAATTACAACTACTGTACCACTAAAACATAATCGAGAGAGTTTGGACATTTATGACGTGTTTAGAACTTAAGTTTTTGGTTGTTATTTCACATTTACACGATAGATTTACCTTTTCTGCGTTCCAGCGTAATAATTTTAGATTCCGTGGGCCTTCGGATTTTCCGTATCACATGAGGTCGCATTCCAGAAGCGTGTCTCGTCTCATACAGCAAAGGTTCGATTCTCTCAGTGAGGCTGAGCATTCCAGTCTGCATGTCACATTCAAGGCATAATGGTCATAATAGTAGTATATATTACTGCTATGTCTAGTATGATGGCACGTCGACGGGTGCTGAAGCTGAGTGTTAGTTGTGAGGTAGCGCTTGACCTGCGCTGTGCGCACTCTTCTATGTCCCGTTACGATTTTGCGCTCCGCATTTTAACAGTGAAAATGATCTGTTTACTCACGCAGTATATTTACGAGGGTTCCCATGAATACAAATCCTGAGAAGCCATTTTAGGACAATGTGTTTCGTGGGCAACAAGTTTTGGAATAAATTGTTTTCAAAAAGTGTCATCACCGGGAATATTACTTACAGCAGGTTTAGAAAAGCGGTCCTGTCTAGTGATTTCTTAAAGGGGAATTAAAAGATAATTTTAGCCCAAGTTAGATTGCAAGTTTAAACTTTTCTGATAAGGAATTTACTTTCATCGATGAGAACGTAGCATTTGTACGCGAGAAACCGGCGAATTTCAGAGAATGGAGCGGCCTCCTGTGTTGTCCTGTGGCACCTCATAACATGACGCCATAGCTTCTGTTTTGATTACTCAGCCACCGCTACCTGTTTCAGGAGACAAGTAAATAATGTTTCACAATAATGAAACTCCAGCACGCCTGAGTTGTTGCTACGTATCGCCACTTAGGAGTTTGTTTCCATTTAAGAGCCGGTCGGTACTCGTCTTTGGTAGGGAAGCGGTTAAATGGCAATTGTCCATTTCCTGGCATGTGGTGCTGTCGGTACTGTGTCATGAAAGCTTTTGGCACCTTTAGTTACCAGTTGGCAGCAGCGAAATGACAGGTAGGTGTGATCTCGCGGGGTGCACAGACGGTCCACGTTGTCTGAAAGAGTGTACTGATATCTCCGAGACTAACGTAAACTACCATGCGGGTATGCGCGGCGAACTCTACTTTCTGCTCCGGTCGCTGAAATGTAACGCAGTATTTACAGCTACAAATCCACTACACGCACTAGATCGCCACACGCTTCAAGTAGACGCCATTCGGTGAGATATGTGAGATAAGCACGCAGGCTAGTACAAGCTCCGTGCACTGCACCATTGACCACCCTCAACATCGAAAGTGTCATGCAGTTTTCATCTGTAGCGCAGTTACGGCTTTAGCTGACTCGCGGTGTCTCGGCTGTTCTTTGAGTTTCTCAGAACTAACCGGAGAAATGTGTAGATATCAACGCCTGCTATCGCACGCCTGTTGATTCAGAGAAAGCTACAGCAGAGATGGTGTCGTCAGGCTATGCAGATGCCCCACTGACGTCGAAAGACCCACTCTCCTCCTATGCATAATTGATACGGTCTACTATACATTTCTACGAATAGGATTGAAAATTGGGCAAGTTGGTAACAATGAATGGCGGGTATATACAAAACAGCGTAGAATGAACGTCGACTAAGAATGAGCGGACACAACACGATAACTGTGTGTGTCCACTCTTGCTTATTCCTGCTTCATTTTTTACTGTTTTGCTTATACCCACTTTGTTCGTTTCTACAATTACATGGTATGCTCATTGTACCACCGATCAGCCCTTCGCGTCGTATTTTTGGTCCATTAAACATTCTGCTTGTTCACACTTTTGATAATGCCTTTAACAACTCGCTTTTACCTATCGCTATAGCACAATAAAATGAACTACCTGAGTCTGTCGTCCTTGAACGGGGTCATACGAAATTTTATGCTTTATTATTTTCACACCACTATAATCCTTTTGTTAACTACCACTGATCTTTCACTTGGAGTCTGAATTCTTCTTGTTTGCTAGCGCGTCTATGCAAAACATCCTTGGGGACACCGGACAACCACATAGCGTCGCCGGCGTAGTAATAATCATCACGCTGATTCCCCCCCCAAAAATATGGGTACCTACCCACGCGGGGGATTTACCGGGAATAGGGTGGATATAAATTATTTTATTATCTTAGTTAACACTACAACTGGTTATGGTAATTAGAATGAATATTCCTTGCTATTTAACTATTTAGGCACCATGCCTTGATTAGCTTTTATCACATCTTTTATGATGCATCTGTCCAGCGAACATCTGATAATTTTTCTTTATATAGCCTATAATGCGAGTTAGTAAATTATTCCATTAATAAGAAATCGTAAAAAAAAATTTTATGGGGATTTCACTTTTTCATGTGTTCTGCCACTTACAGAGCCCCCCAATTAAAAGTTCCCCTTTACCCCACGACACATAGCGAACTAAACATTTGGCAAGATCTGGCTATCAGTACCGAGCAGCAATAGAAATACTTGAGGTACTGTACTCATGCTGGAGTACCTTCGTGTACGACTCCAAAAATTTCAGTGAAGACGTGACCCATTTTTGTGAGTTCACGAGCTCACGACAATCTACACTTATCCACCCTTCCAACCCCCCCCACAAATCCTTCGAACAATCGCGAAATTTTTAGCCACAGGAAATGATCGATTGCCGGCACTCGTCGATGAAATAAAGAACACAACAATTTTTTGGTACATATGGAAGCATGTTCAGGTTTTAAAGAAGAACGAGACGGAAACCTGCTAGTAAAATCGAGGGTCCTTACCACTCTCAGGTCATCAGGAGCCATGACGACTGACACTGTGGCCATCTTTTGCTTATCTTCAAACAAGGATTCTTCGATTTGAGAACCTGGAACCTTTAAATATTGTAAGGGAGAGACATCAGTAACGTTGATCGAAATGAGAGACCTACATTGTCCCCAATTTCCTCGGTATACAGTGTTCACTGTACGCCGGAATAAAAATGTTTTGATTTGATTTGATTTGACATGGGCGTCACAAAAATGTATAACACAGACCAAACCAGGGAGCCGCTTTCACTTTGAATCACATATTTCCCGTTTTGGAAGAGTTAAAAATGCCGTTTTGGTAATATCTGCTTACCGTTGTCTATTAAAATTAGTTAAGTATTGTCTACTGTTATGAACGGACTTCCTGTTCAACTGTCGGAACTAGGCTGCTGTCATTTGGTGCATTCGTATTAATGCGACAGCTGTACAGTGCATCATGTGTAAATGATGGTATTATGCTAGAAAGGTCGACAAAATTATTACAGTGAGAGGAGTTAGGAGAGTGAATCAGCTGATGTTTAGGACATCCAAGGGGCGGGCAGGGGCACTCAGAGACGCCTTGCGGAGTAAAATTGGCTTAATATATGTGCCACAAGGCTTAAATACAGGTTCTGAGAGACATTTGTATCAGACGTAACAGTATTTTAGTAGATCCTTTTTCAAAAAGACGAGAAGAATATCTTCGAATCCAGAAAAGCTGATTCGCATAATGGACTACTTTTTTTTATTTTTTTCGAGATGCTTATGCTCCACATCGACAAGCTTTAAGTGCAGCATGATATTTTGAACAGTAAAGCAGCACATTACAACTTCAAGGTTGGGCATATCGCTCTAGTTCCTAATGAACAACAGGGAAATACGATAAAGTTTACGGTGGCTTGACTCAGTAATGCCTGGGTGCGCGTAGTGAGAGGTACGGATAATCTAATGCTTTCGCTTGGTTCTCTGTAGGGTTACCTCTTTATCGCTTGGCTTCCCACGTCTGCGTGTTTCACCCGTCTTCTCGTCGCACTGCCTCCTTTTGGTTTCGTGCCGACAACGAAGCCTAGCTTCTTGCGGTCTCTCCGACTCATTTTCCATATTGCCGACTAATCCCACCGAGCCGCCCCCCTCTGTATGTACGATGCCACGCCGGCTCGTGCTCTGTTGTTGCAATGCGGTTTCACCGGCTGCAACTCTGACGTCTTGCCAGATGGCGCGGCGAGCGATGCTGCCAGATGCGGTGGTTGCTAGGCAACGGCTCAGCCCGTGGTGTGGCCACCGGCCGCAGCGAGACGGCGAGAATGCGGCCAATGTAGCTCTCGCTACAAAAGTGTGGATTTATTTGACGCAGAAGATCTGTCTTGTTGAAAAAGTCACTGTGTTATTTGCACTTAAGCAACAGCAGCTTTCAAAATCGGCTACATTGTAGGCGAAACGTGGTTGAGGCACTGGAATGGCGGCATTATCTCGGGACGTTTAATAATGATACCCTAAAGCACGTGCGAAGAGGAACAGGCAGTGGGTTCCGAATGAGGATAACGTTCAGTGTGTCTATTCCCTATTTTCCAGGTGTATCGGACTCTACTTGGAAATCTTTGCGTCTACTGGTCATACAAACTGTTTTTAAACTCCATTATACCTTGCGAACTTCTTTGTTCAGCCCAAAGTCCACATACCTGCGAACCATTCGAATGGGGTCATCTAAAAAAGAACGATCGATTGTTACAGAATTTCCATCGGCGACGCGGGCAGTAAAACGCCATAGACGCCTAAAAATCACAAAGGCGATGTTGATAAAACCACCAAGGAAAGTAGTTTTAAGACAGAGGTTGCTGAACACTTCTTCAGGATAGATCCTAGGCACGATGTAAACAACGCGACGGCGTTGGCTAGGAAACGAAGTTGGGAAAAAAGCTTATTTAATCGTGGTTAATTCGTCGCCACGCATTGGTTTGCAACAACAGCGGCCCCCCTACCGGGCGTTTACAAAGACGCATGTTACTTGCGCACTCTTCGACATCCGCCCATTTATTGCCATCGTATATTGATGATGCCAGCTGCATAGGTCGCGAAACGTCTATGTCTATTTGTTAATACTTGTGTTCATTCGGAGTGGACCTTTAAAAATGGTGAATTCACCCGGCTGGAACATTTTTGGATTCCAGATATTGTCGGTTGTGCCTCAACCCAAGACTTGTAAACGAGAGAGGTCTCTCTACCGCTGCAGACGAGCACAAGTTCACGCTATGACGAATGAGAACCGCCATCATGGCGTGAAAGTCCTGCATCATGGCGATATTTATTGTCGGATCACTAATGAACCGAAAGACGTCCACTCTCACGTAGGTCAGTTAGCCGAAGTGCGTCCATCTTGACGCTCATAAAACGGTAATTCATCGCCGCCGAAGACAACTCGTCTCACGTCAGGGGCGTAGCCAAGGGGTAGCAAACCGGGTATGTGGCTCTCCCGAAATTTATTTCGGCCATGGATGAAACTACGCTCGACCACAATATCCTACCAAGCCTCCACTTATATCAAGGACGTGAGCCCACGGAAACAAATTTCTGCCTACGCGACTGTCTCACGTGCGGTTTTAGTGTGCTGTATGTGCATGTGCAGCATAAGGAGCAAGCTCTCAAAGTTTGCAGATTGTGCCACGCCACCTGAGGTTTACTTTTACCCCATGGGCAATTTAGCATTGTAGCACAGCCTTCGCTGCCCTCCCTCTGTCGCCGACCGGTGGAGTGCCTTTGCTTAGCACAATGTGGTCTTTCTTTCGCCCTCTTACACGTCAGCTCGTTTCCGACAAAAAAAAAGAAAGAGTATGGACACACTCGCGTCTTGCAGAGCATAGCGATATAATCGATACATCGTAGAATTCTTTCCCTTGTGAGATACAATTAAATTTTTCGTATGTATCCAGAAAAAACATATACTCAAAAGTAGCTCTAAGATACTATCGCGATACTGTTCGGCCGTGAGGGCATCGCATTGTAGAAGGGAGAAAAAAATGAGACTAAAATCGGAGCGTGGGGATTGTCTCCACTTGCAAGCAGCCACAGAGCCACGCAAGTGCTTGAAAGTGTTTGTCATTTGTCAGGTAATGGGAGGAGACGCGTTAGCGATTGCATTATTGCGTGGGAGACTTGTTACGAAGCATTCAGACATACTTTATTACCATCACCAGCACTACATGAACAAAATTGTTCAGCTGCTTACGTGCGCGTACTCACTGCGCCTTACGGAGGAGTGAGGGGTACATTTTTCTAATTCGCAAAATTATCAATTATAGCCTTCTTGCCTAGTGAGCGCGCTACAATTCCGAAAGTGTGTTTGCAGTAGGCATCATGAAATAGTTCTAGAATATCAAGAAGGTTTCTTACTCGCGACACGTTTAAAGTGTCTACCGAGAAGCAAAGCCTCGCTAGAGGACGACAAGGTGAAGCGAACGGGGCTCGATTCCGCTACCGCGTACTACGTACTCTTGAAGGCGAAGCTAGTGCGTCCTGGGAGTTGTTTCAGTGTCGGCGAAATTGGCGAGGTCGGACCGAAGTATTAGGAAAAGGCAGTGCTAGTTTTACAGTTATGACGTGGAACATATCAGCGCGAGGTCGCAAGTTGAAGTCACTGCGAGGTGACAGCATTTCGATGCAGGCGTAATGAAAAGTTGGTGATGAGCCGTGCATGGTAAGGAGGTTAAAGAAGCACAAGTTGTCATAACTTATATTTTACCAGATCGTTACGGTGGTGAGCTGGTGTATAGCTGAATAAAATATTTGTCGCACAAACTTTCACCATTTTTGGTGTAATTGTGGCATAAACTGGCATCTAAAAACCGCAATATTTCATGCAAGTTCTTAATATTGTGAATTATGACAAACACCGATATGCAACCACGATTCTGTACGAGAGACTACTTCTTCCCCAAACTATTCGAAACTTCTGAAAGACGACTTCACATGCAGAGAATTGCTTACAAGTTCGTCGACTGCTGTTCCATTAACATACTTTCTCAGACGAAGCACTCCACCCGTGACAGAGGCCTTTGTAAGTGAGAGCGTCAATCCACTGTGAACGCGCAGAACCAATGACACGTCACTACTGCGTTCTTCGACGATCATTGGATAGACGGTGTGCGTATGCTCGGTTCCTGGAAAAGAAAGGCAACGTAATGTGGAAGCAGCATGTTCAACGCTCCATCTAGGCTGGTTAGTAAGAACAGAGCTGAACAGCATTAATGAAACAGACAATATGACAGAATAATATTTTGATTTTTGGCAAATTTTGTGACATACGATATTTCACTGTCCGTATCAATGTAGTTTTAACAGCGAATAGGTTGCGTACGTCTCTGTTCAAAAAGTAATTTTATTTATTTATTTGTTTACTAGGAACATATTTGAGGTTTAAGACGAATAGTATAGTTTTGTACACGGGTGCACTCTTACCGCTCCGCTTCATGTCTCATGTATATATTTCTTAGACTCAGACTTGCGTCACTGACAACCCCATCTCATTCTCTTTTTACTTATATTGTAATGAGCAAGCAGAGTTGCTGCGTTTAATTAAGTGAAGTGATTTGCAACTTAAACGTAAGTACAGTGTACGTTGCAACAGACTTAAGCAAGTAAGCGCTACTCACCTTCTACATTTCCAATCAGAAAACAGACTAGAGTGACAAACGACATTTTCAGATAAGTGCACTGCATTTCAACCATGGTATTATATACTACGGTTGTCACATTTTGATTAAGCGCGATATTTACACGCCGTGTCAAAAGACACTTGAACATAATTGGCCGTCAACATCAGAATAACAATAGCTTCTCACCTGCCACAAAGTTATCAAGGGCAAGACATTTAACAAATGCCGTTTGAACTAACATTTACTGAAAAGTGGAAAAAACCCGCAAAGTTGACGCGGAATATTAGAACCATTTGTGTTTTAGAAGGGAAACAGAATGGGTCCACAACAAAGCGGCAGTAGTGGAGGGAGGAGCGGATATTGTTGAAAATATTGGATTGGTTTATACTTCAATATATTAGTTTTCAGTGCGCTACAGATTGTGGAATTTATTTCCATTTGTAGATAGTTCATGCCTGCAGCGCTTTTGTTTTTGTTAATCATTAAGACTGCTGTTTGAATGCCCGCAAAAAAATATTGCTTCGAATAAATTGAAAAAAAAAATTAGGGCAGCCTGCTAAAGCTGCCAAGCCTGAAGGAAGTGCGAAGCTGGGCCTGCTTTTCTCTTCTGTTTTCTTTTTCTTTCCTCCTCTCTTTCATTCTTTCTCGGTTTTTGTTTTTCTTTGTATTTTTTTCCCTTTATTTTTAGTTATTTCTTCCTCTTTTTATTTCTATTTCTTTTTCTTTCTTGGTCTTCATATATTTCTCAGAATTTTCCCTTCCTTTCTATTTCTATTTCTTGCTTGCTTCCTCTTTTTTTTTTCCATTTTTACACGTGGTTTTGCCTGCGTTACGCCAGCTTACGACAGCCCGGGCCTCTAAAGTGATCCGCGCTTGTCACCATCAAGGCGCTCGAAGAACAAGAGAAAGAAGACTTCTCCTTGGTGCGACCACGCGTTCAGTATGCTAGAGATGACTATTCTATTAGTAGTTTTGCTTGCGTTACGCCAAGTTACGAGAGCATACAATGATAGCATACGACAGAATGCGACAGCCCGGCCCTCTAAACAGCTCCGTACTTAACATCTCTTGAGACGATTCGCATGCATTAACAATGCTGGAGAAACGTCATGACAAATAGTTGAATGATTATCACCTGAGGATTTCCTTTTTGGCACTATAATAAGACCGTTTTACTGTAGTTGCATCGCCCTACTGCAAACATAGCTTTATCTTGTTCTTTGCTGAACCTTTAACAGCTGAACCTTTAGCGGCTCCTCTCGGCAGTTTGTGTCACTTATTTCAATACGCTTATTCTTCGGCATTGGTGCGGTTCAAGACTACGCGAACAGGTCATCGACGTTTTCAGAATGTTCATTATAGGTCCGTCTTCACAACTTGGACCCGAATCTACAGCTCCGTCTTCCGTCGGGAATAATCAGAGCTGAGGAGACGCTCTTGTGCCGCCTGTGGCTCGGGGTGGCCTTTACGAATGCTTATTCGTTTCTAATCGGAATGGCCAGCAGCCCGACATGTGACAACTGTAGCTGCGAGGAGACAATCGCCCATCTTCTCTGCGACTGTCCTCGCTTCAGTGCACCAAGAAAATAACTTACAAAAGTGGTAGATAGACTTGACAATCGCCCATTGTTTGAGGAAAGGGCCTTAGGACACTGGCCGAGATCGTTCTAGGCACCCAAGGCATTGAGAGCGTTGTCGCGCTTCTTGCGCTTCTTGCGGGCAACTGGTCTTAGATACAGACTCTAAGCAGTGTCGTTTATCGTATAATTTTTCTCCTTCCTTTTTCTCTGTTTTTTTTTTCTTTTTTCTTCTTCTTCTCCTTTGTATAACATCTCTTTTCTGTCATCTTTTATTCCCCTCACCCCCCTTCCCCAGCACAGGGTAGCCAGCCGGTCTGAGAAATGGCTAACCTTCCTGTCCTTACTTTCCTCCTCCTTTATTATACGTCAAATGGTTTCACACAAACATAATACTTCCGCATATAAATTAATAATAATACGCTATAATAGACAGATTGCGAAGTCTTGTGCCTTAATCTCCACATTACGCTATCTTACGTCGTTACGCCGCTTTCAGCGTCCTTGCGAACGCAGCAACATAGGACGCTGCATGACGGATGGACGACATATCTTCACCCTTCAATACAAAAAACGATGGAAAAACATGAGTGATTGTTCCTCAGATTAACAGATAAGAAAGCCAAAGAGAACCAGTACTCCAATATACGGATTTTTATTACACTTCAATGTAATATGTAGTCTGTGCCAGGGCTGGGCGGATGTACTCAGAAAAGTATTCCGGTACACAGACATCGAAATGGATGCGCTGGAAGTCTAAAATACGAATACTGAGATACATCTGTCTTTCACGTAATGGGATATCTTGGAGATACATCTGCTAACAGACGACAAAGGTATCTGAGAATACAGATAGAAATATTGGAATTCTGTTTATGTCGGGAATGCTGATACCCAGGTAATACTTTTATTAATTCAGCATAATATTGCTAATAATGTTACAGCGTATTGAAACTTGCAAGTAAACACAATCACCCGAGTCACTAACGAACGCCTGTGTATTCAGAGAAAGCGCACATTTATTTTGCACACAAGATCTGCTTTGCTTAGAATCTTGTTCCGTTAACTAGAGTGAGGAGCTGCAGCTTCTCAGTCTGTCTGCTCGGTTTGGCTTCAACACAAAACTGGCTAACTCGCCAAATGACTGGCCTCCGCAAAAAAGTCACGGTTTCGCCGCCAGTGCGAAGCAATGAATGCATTAGCAACCACTTAGAATGTCACACGAAGAACGGCTAGCCGCTTGATACTTGCAGCGCGCCGCTGAAGCGCAAAGGACACTCGGAAAGAGCGCACACACGACGAGCGCTAACTAACAACGGGCACAGCTCGACACTTGTGGCACGCCATTCAAACAGAAGAAAGGATGCTCGAAAAGAAGTCACAGGTATACTCTGGACGAACGTGAACTAACAACTGTCACAGTTGTAACTCCTTTGTGTTTGAGCAGCGCGCTGCAAGCCCACGATCATAGATTTTTTAAAGACGATAGTCTTTCTTGGGATACCTACACGGAAAAATTTTGGTCTGTCTGTCTGTCTGTCCGTCTGTCTGTTTGTCTGTTTGTCGGCACGTCACACGATTCAGCTAGCCGGCCAAACTTTAACCACCTGCCTTACGACCTCCAATCTTGACCAAGAAGCAAGTGTTCATACGGGTGAGCGTGGGCAATTAAAAATCAAATATTACGCATACCTGAGGCACAACATCAATACCTTAGTACTATTCACAGTGTTCCTTTAAAACAAAATCTATAGATACGTAATTATAAAGATCCTAGTGTTTATTACGCGGCGCTGCTGTGTACAAAACAAGTCTCCGCCCAGTGATTTAACTTCGACGCTGTGGCTGGCTGTGGTCTACACGGTAGCGCCATCTACAGCGCTACCGGGGAACATCAACACAAGCCGATGTTCCCCGGTAGCGCTGTAGATGGCGTCCTCTTCTGTTTTATCAATGCCAGCCAGATGCGGCTGATTCATCGTAGAAGAGCGCTGTCTCAGGCAAGGCAAAACATATATGGCCGCTTGATGAAATACGACCCACTCTACAAGACATGATCAGAGAACGCAGAGAAGAGACCGACGACCAAATTTCAGCGGAGAAACGCCGGCGTCCGTCTAAGCGCGCCCGGAAAACGTCCGAAAAACGAGCCCAGCGGCTAGCCCAGCTATTAAATTGTGGTACTCATGCCGCTCATGCAGTGCAGTCGGCACAAGACTATCGTCTTTCGACGACATTTGCAGCGAAGCACGCAGATACGCGGCCAATTTTTTCCCTTGAAAACTGCAGCGCGTGGAGTGACCTCTCCGCGTCTCCTGCCACGCGGGGGCCTTCGACGAATTGTTTATCCAGCGTTCCACATCGCGAATTGGTATTGAAATGGGCCACATTGTTAGTGCGCGCCTCGAAGGTAGTTTTCAAACTGAAGCAAAATATAGGAGCGTTGCTTTAAAGGGCGCCCTTCGGGCAATCTTGTGGGTAATATTGCAAACGCTAAAGCAGCTCCGAGATCTACGTAGCGCCAGGAGTAAACGGTGTACATAAATAGCTCGCTGTTAGCACTATAGAGAACGAATGGCGCGTGGCCGAGGTGTTTAACGCGGCACCCTGCGGAGGGAGGGGTGGTAGGTTTGAATCCCGGTGGGGCGCTTCAGAATTGTTTTCATCTGATTTACTTTTCTTTCTGGCTTTGATTTATATATACGTATATGTACATAGCCGGCACATGACGGTGACGGCAAAAACCAGCCGAGAGTGTCCATATAATCGCTATCGCAGTAAAAAAAAATTACGGGTGTTGCATCAGGCCTTGAGTGGCAGTCACTTTCTCCGGCAGGGACCGAAAATACTGTCTCCGTTCTCCTGACTTGTACGGCATCGGGCGCTTCATCACATGGATAATTCTGTGCATTTGGGGAACTCTTCTCCACCCTCCCTGTGTCGCCGACTCGTGGCGCGCCTTCGCTTTGCTTAGGACAAAAAAATTCGGCAGATCCCACCTACCATGGGAATCGATGTCATGCAAAGCATGCGGAGCGAAGGCGACCGGTGTAAATATTTGGTTGAGCGAAACGTTACGAAATGACGCTAAACATAGGTGCAAATGTTGTACGCACAGACATGTATGTTGAATAGTCGCATATGTTTTATATAACCAATTGTTACAGTTGCGTAACGATGCCAAGAGCAACATGGGTATTACCAACACCAGAAGCGGTAAGCTGAAATGTAGCGCTTGTGCTTGCGAGGATGGTAATTCTGTATGGTGCTTCGTAGACCAACTTCAGTGGATGGCGCCTACCTACAATTGACGCTAACCCGACGTGACGTCTGTATCATTGAAATGCATATGTAATATTTATAAAATTAGATGGGCAGCACTGCAACCACAGTTGACGTTTCACCAACATTACGCCTGCATAGGGTATTTTTCCAAAGGAGTTCCGAGACCTGGCGTGATTTGTGGTAGAATGCTTGATTGCCACTCCGAATGCTTCGGTTCGATTCCTGCTGGGACCATAACGTATATTCTTCGCAATCGTCGGGTCAACGCTGCTGATGTCGGTTTTTCTTAACGCTCTCGCATTTGAATTACCTATGTCTGAACTCGCCGATCCTCGATAGATATAAACTGTCAAACACCTATGGAGTATACCCGCATACCGCGGCCAGTGGTATACGGGTATGTGCCACACGTGTCTGGAAGAAAGGGTTTGACGTCCTAGGCGATGGGATTTTCCCGTTATTCATGTGATGACCAGGCAGTCAGAGCCGTCAATATCTATTACCCACTCATACTAATTTTGGTCTATCCCAAGTTAAGGAGGTGATCACGAGAGCACCCAGACTTATTTGGATAGATAGATAGATAGATAGATAGATAGATAGATAGATAGATAGATAGATAGATAGATAGATAGATAGATAGATAGATAGATAGATAGATAGATAGATAGATAGATAGATAGATAGATAGATAGATGGATAGATAGATAGATAGATAGATAGATAGATAGATAGATAGATAGATAGATAGATAGGTACGCTCAAAATATCTGCAGTATGCAAAGAAATGCTTTGCATGAAAAGGCGTCCCTCACCCCCTAGCAAAAACATGTGAACATTTCTAACAAAAGAAGTGACGAAGCAATTACGTCCAGCACAGCATCGCGACCTAATGGATACATCGTAAAAGTATTCCACTGCTAAGATACAAATACATTTTTCAAATATATCTCGATACGGAAATACAGATGCTCAATAGTATCTATGAAATACTATCATGAGACTCTTTTATGGAGATACTGTCCAGCTCTGGTCTGTAAATCGATTAAATAACTGCTGTCGACCACGCATACTTTTCGCATCCTGAGAAAGATACATCGTTCAAAACTGGAAGTACTGGTGATGCATCTATAACAAAGTTCTCTAACAAACAGACGAAAGAAAACAATACGCTCTAAGAGAGTAGACATACAGGTGTGTGGTTGAAAATTGAAAGTGTGGAGGATATCATCTCTATTTGCTTCAATAAATCCTCCTGGACCGATTTTTCATTTGGCTCCGCCTCGGTCAGGAACAGAGTCCACAACTAGGGCACGTGCGGGCGTGGGTATGTGGGAGCCGCATATGTATGAACTTTATGCAGTAATCGAATACTGCGGAGAAAGTTGGCAGGGCGATAATGGAACAGACAATAAAAATATTCTTCACAACGCCAAAAAGAAAACAATCTAACATAATGGTTAGAAGGTGGATTCAGTTAAAATTCCATTCGCTTATAGAACAAGGGATAAAAAAGAAACCTTTTATCTCTTCGTTCGAGTTAAGTTAGGTGCTAATCAATGAAGCTTATACGGTTTGTTACTAACCGTGATAGATAAATTGATTGGTCTAGGTACAGATTCATTTTGCAACGGAGTCCTAGGAATTTTAGTGCATGCAGCAATCGAATACATATTCATCGATTGAGCCTCAAAGTAATGATTGTTAGCTTTAACGTCCGAAAAGCACGGTATATGATGGAGGACGCCGCAGTGGAGGGCTTCGGAAACATCGACCGCCTGTAGTTCTGTAACGTGCACCTAAATCCCAGCGCACGGGCATCAAACATTTTCACCTCCACCGAATATGCGGCATCAAACATTTTCACCTCCACCAATAATGCGGCCGCCGCAGCCGGGATTTGATGCTGGGACTTCCGCGACAACAGCCGAGCACCATAACTACTACACCTCTTTGCGGGTAGACCGATTAAGCAGTTAAATTTTTTTGTAATTTTTACGCTTAAATGAAAGAATTGTGAGAATTGGGGCACTCGGTCACACATCACCACACCCTGTGTGCATTTTCTGAAGTAATGCGCCACATCAAGAATTTCCAGCCAACTGAACGCGGCATGGTGGAACTTGCGCACAGCGAAGTTCCTTCACGAATTCGTCTTTCGCCAAGCGCTCAGACGCGCATGACGTGACGTTACTTCCAGGGCGCCATCCGCCATCTTTTTTGTATGGCGTAGATGTTCAACATGTCGAGGATAGTTTTCAAAGAAACTTGTCTGAGAGCCCTACCCTACTTAGGCTATAAGCAGTAGTGGATCGTAAATGTGAGATGATGTTAAAAGCACATGAATTCGCAACAGAAAATGAACTTAAGAGACTTGAACATTGTTAAGTGGCAAGTCGGGCGTGTTGGTACACCTTTTCAGAATACTGCCGCGCAACAAACAAAAAAGGACCAACCAAGACGCTTGTCGTTGCCATTTTGCTTCATCGCTCGGACTTGTCGACTTGTTTCGTCCATCTTTGTTTATTGCACTAAAGTATTTTGAAAAGTGCTGAACTTAAGGAGTTCTGGTGGTGTAATGCCCTCAAATTGCGATTATCGAATATTTAGTTATTCCTAAACCTAGATCACGAGCAACTGGCTAGGCAGAAATGGAAAAGGTCGTTGACAATTACAATTTTGAAAGTTTGAAGCATGTGCTCGGTAGAACAAAATGTCAGCAGCGATCGACATATCACCGGGCTATTTCACTACATTTTGACTTCTGTTGGTCGACATTTTACACGAAATGCGTCATTGATGAAGCTTCAAACAGAAGTGTTAGGTGACAGACGCGATTTGCTTTTCTAATTGTTTGGAAGCTGTCAAGAATAACAGAAGCAGTAGAAGAAAATGGCCCCCCTAGCCATTGACAATAAAACTCAGGTTGTCACGCCATGATTGTGCGAGTGAAACGCATGACGTGCCATATTCTCTATTCTACGCCTTGTATAAGGGGGCTTGGGCTTTCCTCAAGCGAAGTATATCGCTTTTTGCCCAAGCTTGCCGTCATCATCACTGTGTAAATAAACTTCGATTTGAAAGGCCTTAAGGAGTGTCATTATCACTTCAACGGCAATAAGGTTACTGAGTAGAACATCACCGTTGTTGGGAAAGGTGCCGCTGCAGAGCTGAAGTGTCCTCCTCCATGGGTTTACCCCTAATTCATTAAAAAATATTAAGGCAGCTTCGCACTAGTGGCGCCAAGCCTGAGGGAAGTGCCAAGCTGTGCGGCCTTCTTTGTTTCTCTTTATTTTTCTCTTTCGTTGTGTTTTCCGTGTCTTTTTTTTGTCTCGGGTTAATTTCTGTTTCTTTCCGTTTCATTCTATTTCTTTCTCTTTCTCGCTCTTTCTATATCTCTTTTTTTTTCGTTTCTCTCTATCTCTATTTATTTCTCTTGACCTCTTCTGCTCTATTTCATTCGCTCTCGTTTAGTTTTCCTTTTCCTTTTTATTTCTGTTCTGCGCTTTACTATATATCTTTTCTCCTTCCGTCTCTCCTCTTATCCACACTCACCTTTCCCACCCCTATGCTATACTATACAAGGCCCTGCTAGCGTTACTGGTAGCCGAGTGGTTACGACACTCGCCTTCAGATTGTGGATATGCGAATTGCAATCCCGCTTCACGAACAATATTCTTTTCGGACCAAGAATTTCTCTCTTTATTTTGCTTTCTATCTTTTCCTTTCCCTCACTCTCTTCCTCTTTTTATCCCTCTGTGTACTGGTTCTATTACCTATCATAGTTATTGCATCGCACGCCGGACAAATCGGCGCACGTATTCTGGAAGCGTAGGAGAAGGCGAAAATGGTGCATGTCGGTGGACAGGTGCGTTGCCAGAAATTTTTTTCGGGGGAGGGGGGGGGGGCACGTCGGATTTGCGGGGGGGGGGGGGGTGCACAGGCCCAGTGCGCCACCCCCTGGCTACGCCACTGTCGGTTGACGATGATGATAATTTCTGTTTCCTTGGGCCGATTGTAGCCAAGTCTTCATCGGTGACACTGGCGACTTTGGAAAAAAGAACTAACCAGCACAGCTGTGATGTGAAAAGCAAGCTCTTGGCAACTAACTCACTACCAGCCATGACATAGACTGGGATAGCGCGAAGATTATAGGAAAAGAAAAGAACAAAACAGCAAGGCTTCATCTAGAATCCTTCCACATTCAGACATTCAGACAACGAACGAAGAAATCGCGCGCAACCTCCACTATAGCCTGGCTGCGTACTCCCTAAGAGGAAGGAGCGCATCTTGAAGCTAGAAGTGTCGGTCGACGGGTAGTACGAGAGGCGATGGCTCTGTTCTTCACTGTGCAAAGCTTTGCGCGGCTCAGTGCAAACTGCCTGCAATTTGTTTTTCATGGACAGGCATTGTTTTCCGGGCGTAACACATACGTCAGAAGTATGCTTAGAGCCTGGCGGCCTTAACAAGCCTTTTAAGCACAGTGCGATGTTCCTCAGTTGATGCGCGGCACCTGAAGGGAACCATATCAAAGCGGTAGTAGCCAGTACTGTCTAAAACCTCAATGTCAAGTAAATAAACGAGCTGGTGTCTGAAAGAAGGTGCAAGGAACATAGAAATCACTGGTTTGTATAGAACTTTTTTATCGGGTACCTCGTATCTACGATCGATCAATATGCCGTTCTAGGCGCTAGGTTAGAAACATGAAGAAAAAAACATGGAAGCGCTAAGCCAACTTCGCAAGTTTCTCCCAGTTTATACTTTTCTTTGCAAACCCACACTGTGAAAGGCAAAATTCAAGCGGATAGCCAGTGTAGGTGTGCACGTGTTTTACGTCACCTATAGCTCATCTAAGTGGTACGGTGATTACGGTGCCTGGCTGCTGAACCGGGGTCCAGGGTTCGATCCCGGCCGCGGCCTTAGCATATTAATTGATGGAGTCGAAATGCTAAAGTCCCGTGTTTTGTGCGATGTCACTGTTTGACATTTATGTGTTTAAAAACTTTTAGCCATTGCTTTTGCAACTGCGTACCGATGCACTATCTCTATGTATATATTCAGCCATTTGTGTGGATTGTCCTGTCTTGCGGGAAATGTTCTCCAGCTGCACCTGAACTTAACTTTTTTTATTCCAGAAAAGCAACTAGGCGCCCGGTTTAGTACCAATGCCGCATCAACGTTTCTTCTTACTTACCTATGACCTCTAGCACGGCGAGGTCTTTCAGCAACACTGCGCCACAGCGAGACCAAGTAACACTCAAAACAAGACAAAACAACCAATATTTGCCTCTTTATTTTCATGCAGGAGCCAGTTGTGTAGCCACACAGTTCTTGCTTCCTACACACATGTTTGTGTGTACTTGTGCTGCAGCTCCCTATGCATATCTTTAGACTTAAAGACAAAAAAAATTTGACCGTCTGGTCAGCTGCTGTGACTTCCATAGGTCACCTATACATTTCTACGTAAAACAGTACTCAGCGTAAATCGAATAGATCACCGCTCTATATCATCTCTTTCTCTGAAAATGCTGGCCAAATATTTATCAATTTCTTCGAGTAATAACTTACAATTCATGTGATTAGACTGTTCTGATTGCCACCGAATTAAGTCAACATTCGCCACATCTTTTGTGATTGCATTTTGAGGATTTGCGCTTGTGTTATTTTTCCTTGAAAAATAATGTTATCGTTCCAATGTGAAGATGAACAATTTCTTACACTTCAAAAGGCTTGAACGGGTGCGCGAGGGGTCTGTGGTATTTTTATTGATCTCATTATCTACCGAGTCAACGTTCGGTGTTATTGGCAGAAAAAAATGGAATTTTGCAGATTTTGTTTGGAGGCTCGATCTAAAATAGCCTCCGGTCAAACTAAAAAACGTTTGCGCTTTGACTGACCCCTGATTAGTGTGCAGATATACCTCGATATTGTTCCGTAGTTAGAACTGCATCTGTCACAAAAGTGCTGGAACTCATATCAGACAAACCATTGAGAAGAATGATTGCTCTTTCTGGTTTGTTCATTTCAACGGACAAGAAAACAGAGTAAATATTCTCCAGTATTTTAAATATACCAATAACACGATAGTTTTGTGTATTGAAATATCAGCTGCAGTTCTTTTACTCTGTTCATCTCTTGATGCGCCAAAGCGCAATAGTGCCTCTGCTTAGGCACACTGTACTACCACAACGTACCTGCACTTCTCAAAAGCAGAAAACCATCTATATTGCTAAAATATAACTAGACGTCTTTCTGCTGAGAAACATTGTATCGGCTGACAACGCTTATTATAGCACGCTCTTAGATAATCAATCCAGCGATTGGCGCAAAGCAAGAACAAATCAGCCTTTACAGTTTTTTTACGAACCACAACCTTGGAAACAACGTGAGAGCGCCAAAGTATCATAAACAGACATTTGAGGCCAGGACTCACGCAAAACGAAAAAGTGCGCAGGATAACCGTGATGTGATCCGCGAACTCATTTTGTCATCAGGCTCATCACTAAATATGAGCGTTGTCAGTGGCCATTCTGTACCAAGCCATTCTGTGTAAAGCCCTGCTGTATCAAGCCATTTTCTATCAACCCATTCTCTATCAGCCCATTTCCTACCAGGCCACTCTCTACCAGAGCATTCTTCTTAAGAGCGTTGTCACTGGGACGTTTCTTGACAATCTCAATGATGGGCCCGTAGCCACCTTCTACGGGTAAGGGCATCTACGACAGCGCGAACTGCGGCGACATCTGCTGGGTCGACCACGTAGTGGACGCGCGGGAATCCAAAGCCGTTGAAGCCACAAGCGTTGACGAGTGAATAGGCTCCCATGTTGTCCACAATAATCCATTCGTCCGGCTTCGCGTCGAAGAAGAGCTGCCGGTCAGCGATGCAGTCCAGCGGGCTGCAGGTGGCGCCCCAAAGGGTGCTCAGAAGGTTACACGGCCGATCGTATGGTGGCTGCAAGAGATGCACGAAAATGGCGAGAACTACGTGAGTCTTTCATAGTTAAATGCAATAGAGCAAGATACTGTTGTTTTATTAGCGGTTGCAGCCAGTTCACAGATAGTATAAGCTTCCTTTTTTGAGGCCTTGATAACAATACTCGAGTTCGATTCTTAAGCAATGAAAGCATGAGCATTATTACTGAATGGCTTGACGCATTCTTCTCCCTCTTTGCACGCATCACTCCATCATGCGGTTTTTAAAACTATAGGGTCGCTTGTGAATTTCACTAAGACGACTGGAACGCAAAAGTAGTTTAATTTTGCTTCTCGGTAGCTGCGCTAACCCTCTACCACCCCCCCCTCCAAAAGCTTCTTGCACCTAACGTGATTCCGCAATCCCTCCAGGATCGTAGGGCATTGCGAGCTCGCTCCACGCCACCTGGCATCGCACTGCCTCCGGGTCAATCACCTTTCACCAAGCGATGATGTCATGCAATGATGTCCCGATGACGTCACAAAGTTTCGTGATAAGTGATATCATAATGACGTCATATAGTGACGACATCGCGTGATGATGAGCTTTTTGCCCCCTCATATGCTGATGGCGGCTCCATCGACGGTAACTTTTTGCATTTTATGGGGCATCTAAGGCTTTTTACCTTAAAACTATATTAGTCCCCGAAATGGCATCCTTATGTAAGCATTGAGGAAATCAGTGGCATACAGTAAACAAAAAAGGAATACTCACGTCCAGTGGCCGGAACTGTACATCCAAGAAATCGTAGATGCAGTTGGTGATGCAGTTCCTCTTGCTTTCGCTCAGGAAAACTTCTTGGTACTCTTGGACTTTTCCTGAATGTAAAACAAGAAGGATTTTTCGCATGTTGTCAGCATTTGTTGAGCAATGATGTTACGGCAGCGCTTAGCATAGGGAGTATTCGAGAGCCTACATTCACACCCTATTAGTTTCGGGAGGCCTAAATTTAATCTCTGAACCACTTATGATTCCTGGAAAACAAGAATTTTGAAAATTCATTTTTCTCTCTGCATCACAACTGGTTTCTAATCCAACAAAAAATGTGTGACAAGGAACACATGCGCCATTTTAGGTACCGAAAATTACGTGTTCCTTGCTACTCAGGAAACTTAGAGGTCCAATTCTGTATGTCTGACTACCATTCTGCTGTGCAACAGAAAACAGCCGTTGATTACTCAAACTCTGCCAGGCAGTCATTTGCATCACCGAAAAGGCTTTCGACAAGCAGGCGCTCTAAAATGTCTAAGAAATGTGTTCATACATTTGCTAGCCTGCTTAAAGCAAGTGTTTTTATTCACACGAATAGTTGCAGTTCGGAATTAAATATTCTAACTATATGGTTCCATCTAATACGATTGTCGATTTCGAAGACGCCTTTCACTATTCACCGAGATAAATAAATATAAAATTAAAGTCATTTCATCAACTTTAGTCCTGCATGTGAACTTATTGCCATATATTCAAAGCCAACAGGAGCTTTTATGGCAAAATTCTTCATCACCATACGCTCTTCATACGGCTGTCTAGGGGTCTACTAGATCTGCTGAGGACACAAATACGAGATTCGGAAGTTTTATTGGCGTTGCCCTTAAACTTTACACTTAACACGTGCAACTTGATTGTTTATAACATAGCTTTCAGCTGCCGCTATATACGGAACTATACGCAAAACGTCTACTCTTTGTGCGTTTCTGCAACCGAAACACCGAACCTCCACGGTGTTTTGCTTTTAAGGTCTTCAGCGTGCTTATTTATCAACGTCTTTCCTGAACCGTTTCTCCTCTCTTAGCATTAGTACAGTGTGTTACAGGAACATTTTTGTGAAGCAGGTACCCTTTGAAATATTCAATTTGGATGTTCTGCAGCAACTAAAGTGCATACAGGCTGTTATCCAGCCAACACTCTTTAAGCAGGGGCTTGCGAACGACATGAAGTTACTGCTGCATATTATTGTTACCCTACTTCACGTCTATTCATGAACCTTATTGTGATAAGTGTTCTGTCAATGTCGTAGTTGAAAAGCATAAGCCGAATGTAGAATCGGAGACAGAGTGGAAACATAAAGGACTCAAGCAATTTCTCGGCTTCTTGTTCCGTAATGTATCGCGTTCGCGCAAGAAATCTAGTCACCGCATACACACCTCTCTAAATATTGAAAGGCCTAGTTTTTATCAGTATGATGAGACGAACGTAAAGGCGTTGCGAAGACATAATATTTGCTGCTCCAAAAACTGGCATACATATTTGATTATATGTCATGCCTCCCACACGGCTGCTCTCAGAAACCATGTTCGTGCAATCCGATCGACAACAGCACTCGCGAGTGTCACAACGACAGCCTGTTTATGTGACGCTGAATCGAACCTCCTAATTTGCTTTGCCGTCTTCCATACACAATGTCACACAAAGAACAACTATTATCGATGGCTGAAAAAAAAATAATTAGGAGGGAGCGCATGCAGCGTTCACTAGGCAGCTGCTTTGTCTTATCTTAAGCCGCACTTTCATTTCGAACTCATTTTCCAGCGTGTTGCATACTCAGAATTATCCTTGGATTAAGCACCGAAATAAAGGCAGAAGAATTTAACGTGCACAAGAACATAAGATAAACATGAAGCGGGGACATGTGGGCGCCTAACGGAAACGTGTTCGCGGAAAGCAAGCGTGTGTCGCACAGCTCTGCAACCAATGTTTATTATAGAATTGACAGCACCCCTTCAGTTCTTCTCTCTTCCTTGTCGGAGTTGTGCTAGCTGAATTTAGTTGTTGGCAGGTGGCGCTCTCTCCTCCCCTTTATTTGATTCATGCTTCTGGCTTTCCATGGGCACAATAGTTTGTTGCTTCGTCCAGTGAGTATATACGATCTCTAATAATGGGTAAATATATCAACAGCGAAACACAGACAGCTAACTAGGTTCCTCTGTTAATTCATCCCGTACCCTTTCTTACACTGGTGTTCTGAAAAACCGTTATCGTTCGACTTACAGATACATATTAACATACCAATAATAACATTTAAAATTTATAAACGTACCGTCGATCAGAAGATTCCTCTTCCTCTTTCCGACTACTTTCAGAAGCAAAGTGTAGGCTGAAGTCACAAAGAACTGTCCGGGCTCAGCCAAAATCTTGACGCCACATGATGGTGGGAACTGATCGTCCAATGCGGAACGGATAGCTTCACATACCTGCGCATACGTAATTAGTACCAAAATGTGTGAATCCGAGTGTAAGGTCTTTGCGGAAGACATTTGAGATTTCTAGAATAAAACTTCTAGAATAAGATTTCTAGAATAAACAATAATTTTATAGTCACGTACGTTGACATAGTAATTGCATGTGTCTTGGAGGTAACAATACGTTGGGTCAACACTTTTCTCGCATACTAATCCTATGCACGTCGGCTGTCATCGCGAAATTGTTGTGTTAAAAAGATTTATGGATAAGTTGAGTGCACAATCCGCACACAAATTTTACCCCTCGTGCACCGTAAATATAGCATAGTGATCGGTTTTCTGATGTTGAGTCCTTAACCAGAAAAAGAAGAAACTAGGGTTACCTTGAGGAATTTTTCCTTGTTTCGTAGACCTCCTGGAAAACCTCCGCCAATATCGAGTACGCTCATTTCAAAGCCCATTTGAGTTGCCAGGTCGAATATTTTTCTGGCTTGTTCAATAGTTCTCACAAATATGCTCGGGTCTGTATAGGCACAGCCTACGTGAAATCTGCAAAGAACATCAAAGAAAATCAGTGAATGTGAAATAATGTTTAAGCCCATAGAATGCATTTTGTACTAATGACTAGCAATTTTTCAGACTCTGAAAATCTGCTTAAACTTAAATCAATGAAGAAGCGTAGGCTCCATTTTTTTCAAACTCTGGCAAATTCAGCTGGAGTAATGAGAATTCCACATCAGAAGCTGCAAACATATGTGTCAGAAAATATGGAACAACAAATTTATACTCGTTACAACCGCGTATCAAAAGTATTCATGTTTTGAAGCTTCTGCAGGCAATACACTCAGAATTTTTCTCTCACCCAACAATTTCCCTCTGATCCCCTTGCGAATGTGGCACAAAAAGGTCACTGCATGTTTGATTTTTGCGGCAAAATTTTATTTTTATGTGCAACAAGAGTCGAATACTTATTGAATTGATTCACTAAGAAGCGTAGACCGCAATCTCCTTTCACAAACGCCAATTTATCCAGGAACCAAAGTTGTGTGAGCATGCTTGGTCAACACGCACTTTTATTCACTCTTGATAGCGCTCCCTTGCATAGCAATGCGTTATAGGAAGTAGAGTATTACACAGATCATTTTGTGCAACCGTTTCTTGCACTTCCCCTAGTCTACCTACCTGCAGACCCAACAATACTTCAGAAAAAAGTGCTCTGTGTATATATGCGATAATCATCAAGAGAAGTATTTTATGTTGCCAAGGTGGCAAGAAATGGATATGAAATGAAGGAGCTGTGTCAATGTTTACTATAAAATTGCCAAGACACTACAAACTCTAATCTACAGTTAATTTAATGTTCGTTCATCTCACAGAAAGTGCAAGAGTCATTTGCAACTGGTCTCTCAGGCTCCATTGTCAAGTCTTTTCTTTCTCATCAAGAGAAATAATTCTGAGGCAAGAAATGTTGGCACAAAGAGAACAATGAAATAAATAGATGTCGGTATATTCTATTAAACGATAGACCAACAAAAACAGCATTGAGTGAACAGCTCTAGTCGAGAGCTGTGATGCCATTGGACATAACGATGTCATTGTATATGTCCTTGAAATTCGGTAATTAGGCTGGTTGGCATACAGCGTTTATTCTCCCAAACAATCTCAGGCTTCGGGAGCGTTTCTTCCACGCTCCCGAAGCCAAATACGAAATTACCATATATATATAGTGTAAACAGTAAACCATACTCACGCAATGCCGACCACTTTGCGGCCGAGGACTCGGGCTTTCTCCAGTAGTTTTGGCGCATCACTGATCAAGCATCCGAATTTCTTGTTAAGAGTGTAGTGACATCCTTCTTCATCGCCGATTATGCGGAGCAAGAGCCTAGGCCAAAAAGAAATATTCAATAAAATAAAACACAAAGGCAGATCGTGTGGTTGCGTACATGAGCGGCAAGAAGCCGTGTTTCAGCAGCTGGAGGCCTGGCCCTAAGCTTTCCAAATTTTACTCTTCGTTTGTATTGAGCATAAGTGATGCGTGCACAAAAATATACCAAGACCACAATGTCTACTCTCTTTCGCATCCGTTCTTAACTATGTAAGCGAAAATATCTCCCATTACGGGCATGATATCCGCAAGTCACCACATAGGAATCGTTTAACCGCAACGTTGAGACTGCGATCTACCTAAAAATGAACTCGGATAGGTTTAGCGCGATTTAGACGAGGACAGGAGGCACACAGAACACAGACGAGCGCTGACTTTCAACTGAGTTTATTTGCACTTCAACAGCCTTTTTATGCGCCAAAACCTGCCTGTATTACCAATACACAGAAGAACAAGATAAAAGACGATGAAAAGAAACCCAAGAGCCGTAAGCAAAAGGAAAAAATGAAAATTCACATGGCTACAGCGGGATGAAATGTCAGATTATACACACCTATATCACACAAAGCGAACTGATCTTAGATACCAAGACGGCACAATGAATTATACATAAGAAAACGCGCCTTCAAAATTGGGCTCTTGGGTTTCTTTTCATCGTCTTTTATCTTGTTCTTCTGTGTATTGGTAATACAGGCAGGTTTTGGCGCATAAAAAAGGCTGTTGAAGTGCAAATAAACTCAGTTGAAAGTCAGCGCTCGTCTGTGTTCTGTGTGCCTCCTGTCCTCGTCTAAATCGCGCTAAACCTATCCGAGGATGTACCAACTCGCCCAAGTCAAAGTGCTAAAAATTAACCCTTGATACAAACGTAGCAACATTGTTAGCACTTTGAAATCTTGCGTCAGCACGCTGGCGTCTAACGCAGGTGCTCAAGCATGTAGCAGCACTTGTACGGGCATCAGAACGTCGCATTGATATTCAAGCATAAAGACGTTAGAACTTTTGAAGTGGCCTGCTAGTGCACGCTTTATACGCTACGTACCCTCATCTCTTCACGAATATACTCAATGGAGAAAGCTCTGCATCGCATATATTGTTGGGCTACGGACAACATTTCTTGATGTTATGTCTTTTTGCTTTGAAAGTATTTTCAATAATTTAAAGGTATCAGCAATCCAACGCGTCAATAACTGTCGTTTGTGGAGACTATAAAACAATGAGTGTAAATGAAACATTTAACATCAGTTTACTTGAAGCAAATATTCTGGACTACTTGCAAAAATATTTCTTCCCTGATCATGGTGACTGCGTAATCACGTCTCCTAATTTCTGAAAACTGTTGAGTAATTTGCAGTTTTTTTTAAACATCAACCAAAGGAGACATCTACATCACTATTCAATTAGCGTTCGCAATGCTTCAACTTCCTACTCGTTTTTGAACATTTATGCTTTTTGTGGGCAAGATTATTTAAGATGCTGACGTTTCAAAGGGCGTGTTTCTGATGCGCCGTTAAACATATACACTGGGCCTTGCAAATCATATACATATGAAACTTTGACAGCTCTATTTCCTTAAAAATAAAAACCTTAGACCAGTGCGTCCGTTTACTGCAAACGTACTCATTCAAGACCGTACATTTCATGCGTATGAGTTTGTAGAGCTTCTGTTTCGTTCTCTAAAGCACCAGCACATAGCAAAATCTCAACTTGATATTTGCTGTAATTCAGAGGTAGGAATTGTATTGTACTCTTCTTGATATCATTTTTTGTAAAAATATATTTACATGTAATATCTGTAATTCGACGATATCTTCTACATTTTTCTAACTAAAATTTTCTTATCGTTTTCATACCTTGCGTCTTTATGGTGTATTTTGTCCAGTTCTTCAGCTGAGTCGAACGTCATAAGGTCAACGCCATGTTCTAAAGAGTAGTCCAGGTGTGAGCAATTTTTCACTGTCTGGGCGTAGAGAATGCGATCAGGTGTTGTTCCAAGATCGAGCATGGTGGCAATCTCTCTCTGAAAGATAGCAGCAAACAAAAGGAGGTTTGTTTTAGCGAAAGCCAATTTGCGCTCGCCTATGGTTTTTCACTACTCCACCTATTGCTTCGTAGGAAAACACGTTAATTATGGCGAGAAACAGTGAAATGGATATTGTATTTGGTGTAGATAAGAATAAGACTCCGATACCTAGGTACTGGTGTTACTTTAACAGTATGAACATGCACGCCCCTGATAAAGTTTGATGTTTCTATGTGATTAAAGGTGTCCAAACGCAACTCAAACCTTTTGTATTTTATTATGAAATATTTTCGAAAGCCTTGGCGTGATTGTAACGGAGTGGTCATGAGCCTTGAGTAAGAATGATGGCGTATAATTGTATCACTGCACCACACTATGATTGTCCGCTTACTTCTTTCTGCCAGCCGAATTGGGAAACAGGAGAACGTCAGCAATGACTAAGTATATTTTTCTTTCATATGTAAGGGAGCAGAGTTTTTCAATTAATACTGCAAAGCGCTTTTCGAAACAATATTGAAGGCTTACCGTGCGCTTTTATTGAATATATACATTTCTGCAGAGCCATTAAGGGCTTCTGCAAATAATTTCAAAAACAAATGAGCATTATTCCCTAACATTAAACCGATCACTTTTTATTCTTGTGGAGTGCCTTGGGCATATGCATTCTCGCTAAGTAAACTGGTACGGTACCTATCATCATGATAGATATAACTCTACATTGGGACTATTAAAGCTTTCATGATTCGCGCTTACTGAAAAGCCGAGCAATTAAGCGTTAACATAACTTAACGCCGTTGTACAGTGGTTACGATGCTCAGCCGCTGACCTGAAATCAGCACCTTTCAGCCCGGCCTCATCGGTTGGATTTCTATGAAGGCGAAATTCCAGAAGCCCGTATACTGTGTGATGCCAGTGCAGGTTCATAAACAACAGATAGTCAAAATTCTCTCAGATTTCCACTACGGCACGCCTCAAAATGATATTGTGCTTTTGTCACATAAAAAAGGCAGTTTTAAATGTCGTTCCAAACAAACCTATGCTTATATTCCTAAACATGGCAACGAACCATGTTTATTAAATCATATTTATCTCATTTTCATATTCACTTTATTTTGGCGCACTCAGTAGTCTCAAAATAGAATGCAAGCGGCCTAAACACAAAAGTATTGTTGGTAACTGGCGCAAAGGGGAATCTCGTGACTTTGCGAACATCCTATAGACCCTCACCATTGAATCTGCATCCTTCGAAGTAATTCAGACCAGTTGTCCCGCATTCAAAGCAAACATACTTTTTCCCGATAAATAAATGATTACCAGGTGCCTTTCATTTACTTACAATAGTAGCAACTGTTACATACAAACTCATTAACAACTTATGTAGCAAAGCTAAGAATTTTCCCCATGACCTCCTTGATTTCAAAGTTCTAGGCCTTATTTAAACCCTCGGGCCATAACTGTATTGAGATAAATATCGTAGCTAGCAATGGTTTATACGAGAACTCACCCTGTTCGAACAGTCGAAGTTGACGCCCTTGTCCTTCAAAAGCTTAAGTACAACAGGATCTGTGCAAGCCTTGATGGCTGAAATATAAAGGCGCACATAAAAAATTGCAGTTCTAGGGAATACCGGCCGTATGAAAATGCATAGAGTCTCGCAAAGAGAGACAGAAAGCTCCAGGGGTGGTACAACAGCATAAATTAATAGCATCTACTTTGTAGGAATGCAACCCTCAATTCTGAACTAACCAGCAGCATAGAAAGCTGACTCATAGCCACAGCTCACCGCGCCTTTTGCTCCGGCACCATGAGAATTCATGCCTCGTGTATTGTTCAAACTGCAAAGAAACTTCAAAAAAATCTGAAGCTGATCTATAAAAGGTGGCTTCGCTTTGCGGAACAAAAGATATGATAGAGGGAAGGTACTCAAATGCTAATGCGGTCATAAATTATGCAATAATGATAGTGTGACGTGTGCTTAAGTCTTAAGTATTATAGCGAATGCCACACTCGAGCTCATTTTTTTGTACGATGAAGCATGGATGCATCGCGCAATGCCTTGACCCCCGCCTAGGGTCAGCGCCCTTCATCCTGCAGCTTAGGGCTCATTTATAGCCCCCTAAAGCATGTTCAAGACCCTGCCGTCAACAAGCTAAAGTGGAATATTGAAAACTAAAAATAATTCGAATATAAAACGAACGCCTTCAACCTAAACAAAGCATGGTTGTCACTTTCATTCGTGAGTGCAGTTAAATAAAGCTTATCGTCATCTTTACGGCACGAGTGTTGACAAATTTATGAGTTAGCAACAATCATGGCAAAAATAGGGCAACAAAAATTGGTCTGTCTCACGTGCCAAAAGCATGATATTGATGATGTTGGGTGCGGCGTAGCAGAGCTTTGCGAAATAATTTCGGCCACCGAAGGTTCTTTACCACACCCTCATATTTTTGCACAGCAGAATTTTTCGCGTTCCATGTCTATCGGAACATGAGTAGCGCAAATGAATAAATACGATAGTGAATGAACGCCACATTCCCTTACAGTGAAGAACTTAAAGAAGTTATTGTTTTCGGAAAACACACATTTATTACAACTGTCCAGTGCCCTCTCTATTACTTATGTCGAAAAAATTCGATCCCTTTGTTTTCCTAAGTGCTGAGTGTGTCCCGCGAATGCTTAGATGATATTATTCAGTGTTCACGACAGATGCAAAACATCGCACTTACCGTAGAACGGGGTCACTCGAGGCAGTTCATGCTTCCACAGTTCAACTTTGCTGAGCAGATTACGAA